>DVQG01001414.1:0-10849 GCA_018231605.1 Papilio ambrax
TTTTAATCATACTAATATTATAAATGCAAGAGTTTAGATGGGTGGATGGATGTTTGTTAGAGTTTGTACCCTTAACAGCTGAACAGATTTCGATGGAATTTGGCATAGATCTAGAGGATAGTCTGGAAGAACAAATAGGCTACTTGCATCTTTTGTTATTCTATGCGGACTGAGTAGCGGACGAAAGCCGGTATGTGTATATTTACAAAACTTTAAAATCTTGTCTTGTCCTTCAATTTCAAAAATATGTATTCATCAATAATGTTTTATAATTATGATTTGGTTTAACTAGAACAGCAAATTAACAGCATAAATTTACAAAGGTTGTTTGTACACATTATTTGTAAGTGACATCTTCAATTAGGTAAGGATGGAAGTAAAGTGTTTGCTTTATTTTAGTTTGCTTTTGGCAGAGGATAGTCTGGAAGAACACATAGGTTACTTGCATTTGTTTTTTTTTTATTTCATGCGGACGGAGTCACAGTCGAAAGCTGGTATGTGTACATTTACAAAACATTAAAATCTTGTCTTATCCTTCAGTTTCAAAAATACGTAGTTTTCAACAATTTTTTTTAAATTATGACTTGATTTAACCGGATCTGCATAAATTTACAAAGATTTGAAGCAAAGGTTGTTAATACACATTATTTGTAAGTGACATCTCTAAATAGTTAAGGATTATTATTATTAAGTTTACTTCTGTGTCTTTGTAACTACACAGTCATCTTCTAGTTTTTTGTTAGTGACAAAGAAGCTTAGGTGTAGAGATTTATGAAACAACTCAAGAAAAGGAACATCTCATTATCATACAGATCATATTTACCATCATCTTAGTAATAATATTTTTAATGAATGAATTATACTTACCACGATGTAAATGTTTTATTGCTTCATCATAGCAATCAAGTTCAACCAGAGCCTGGCCGAGAAAAAAATGTCCCTTGACCTGATTATTGTCAATATCCAGCGCACGTCGACAGTCGTTGCATGTCGACTCCCATCTTTTCATCTTCAAGTGACATAGTGCGCGGTTTGTGAAATATGTTGCCACAGATGGATTTTTGATCTGAAACGTTCAATAACGTTGTAAGGTACCATATTTAGTTTCCACAACACAAAACACAAACAACACTCACAATAGCCTTCGTATAGCAGTTCATAGCATCTTCGAATTTTCTTAAACTGAACAATCTATTTCCCTGCTCTTTTAGTTCCTTGTCCGTAAGGTTAGCAGTCGAATACATATGCTTACTCATTTTTATTATTATGCTAGTCTTACTTATATTAAAATAATCACAATGTGCATAATTTAAGTCATGCACCTGCAAGTTATTATTTAGATACTACGACGTGAATCTCTACAATCCGATTTATTTTTCTTTCTAGAAAATAATTCAACTGAAAATGTCACCACTACTTGACAGGAATTAGTTGACAGAATCATTGTCATAGAGTAGCTTGCCATACAATTTGTCAAAGATTAAAATTCTACGGTTTGTTTTACGCATACACATAACGCGTTCCGTAACCGAGAGGTAGGCGGATTTTATGGTTTCCCATTCAATGCAATCCTGGCACACCCCTTTCAGTTGATGTACTATCCAAAGATATAATATGGGAAATAAATAAGTTTCGGGTGTCACAATATATGAATTTATTATTATATAAGTATATAATTTACAGAACAGGAAACAGTAATAATGTAATAAAATGTTTGATAACATAAAACTGTTATAAAAAAAACGATACGATTAACAAGACATTTAAATAGGAGATTGATAAGTCGCGATTTTTGATGCTGGATACAAACTGGAAAAGTCTTTGCTCCATAAGCTAAAACGTTTGGTGTCTTGATCTTTCTTCACGTCTACGTCTTCAGTTAGTTTTATTTTGAAGGTAGTCGATCTATTAAAATAAATGTACCTATAAGTGTTTTGAAAACTAGAGTAATATAGGAATTAAGAAACAGTTTATTAAATGTAATAATTATTATACTTGGATGGAATTTTGATAGCCGCAGGGTCTTTGACAAGAGGCTTTCGAAGCGGTACCGAGATAGTTTCTTTTAACATGGGACATGGGAAATGTTTGAGGCCCATTGGCATCTCGTCTCTCTCGTCCTGGTCCTGAAAAAGGTAATATTATATTGCACAATGAGAACCTTCTCATTTTTCAATTCGGTTCATCACATTCCAAGCTTCCAGCTGGCTCGTGTTTAGTCGATTTCTTCACTGAACAAACGAATTAAGATTGGTCCCTCGAGCCGGATATACCTAATTAGGGAATTAGAATACCCTGCTTTGCTAGTTTACATATACCAATGTAGAGTCAAATCTTTACCTGTTTTTCTTTCGATTCGTTACATTGTTTTGACACATTTTTACACCATTTCCATATATTTTCATCGGCCGCACCGCGCCTTTCTAGACGTGCATACAAGTCCGCCATATTATTTATAGGTTTTGGAGCCTAAAAGCATAAACGTTGCTTTACTTATCTTTTAAATATATTTACCATACGACTTTTTTAATGTAGCAGCACACAGTGAAGTAAAACAATAAGGTTTTTATAATATACGGCTTACTGTGTGCATTTTAAATATTTTAATTGATTCCATCTTACGACATATTTGCGAGGTTTGCTCATCTTCTCTCTCAAGTGCCTAAAAGAGAAGTGTCCAGACTTCTGACTTGCGCGTATACTGGGCAGGCCATGTCGCGTCTTCACCGAAGGTGTGCGCATCAAACTTGGCGGCTGCGAACTGAAGTGATCTATTTGGAAGACTGACTGATCCAACGTGTCATCGCTTTCGTTATGACGTAACATTATTTCCTTAAAACATGATAAGGCATTACATATCACTAATTATTTGGCTTTAATATTATAAAGGCGAAAGTTCAGATTAAAAGGCTGAACGGATCTCGATGTAATTTGGTATAGTTGTAGAGCATAGTCTGGATGAATACATAGGCTACTCACTTTTTTTTTTAATTCCACGCGGACGGAGTTGCGGGCGAAAGCTAATTTTTCACACGTATCAAATGCAACCGTTCAAATATTTTACCTATAAGTAGTAAAACGTGAATGTTTATATATAAATGTGATTGTTGATAATTAAGCGGTCGATTTTTACTGGAAATAAAACTGATCAAATACTTATAAAAACTAAGATACCAATATAATTGTAGAATTTGTGTCTTTAAAAGGAAAAACCCAAGTTTCTAAATAAATCAAAAAAGTATGATTAATACTTGTAGATCAAAATCCAATAAACATGAGAATCTATTTAAATATTATAAATCCAACATTACTCGCAACTTTTCCAACTCCGTTTGGATTTTCTGTCTTGCGACGATTTCTGCTTTCAATTCATCGATAAGATATGCCCAATATTTATTAACTTTAGAATATTCGATTAATTGCGATAAAGATAGGTATGACAGAATACGTTTTCCAATAGCCGATGGTAATAATTGCAGCTAAAATAATAATAATAAAAGGTAATAATTTTAAGTTTTTGTAAGATATATCCTCAAACATACAAGCAATATCTTACAAAATCAACTGTCTCCAAAGCTTCAGGTATCGGCCTGTCTACCTTCCAAATCCTTTTCTTAGTTCCATCATTAAATGTCGTCTCGATCTCTTCTAATTTAAAACTATCGCGAATTAACTTGATAGTACCGTTCCAGATGACCATACAATCATCTAACTGAAACCCAAAAATTTTAACAATTATTAGATTTCGGAAGTACTGTTTATATTTTTCTTACGACCTTAACAATTTTCTTCAACGTTCAATAATGTCACAGGAACTAAAGTTCCCAAGAAAAATTACAATTACAGTAAGTAAAATATCGACATCAGGTCACTACAAAAGTCAGCAAGCAGACGTTGGCTTAGCGTGCCACTTTTACGTGATGCACTAAAGGGATTTATTGTGAAGCAGTACAAAAAGTAATTTTACACTCAATTTGCATGTCTATCGGGATTGCATTAATATGGTCACTTTTTTATTGTTAAGTATTTTTTTAGTAATTGCTATTAACGCGTGTCAACTGTTTTAATTGTTTTATGTTTTTGGCTAAATCAATGATTTAGTGTTACCTTTTTTTGCGCCTTACTTAAACTGGACCCATCAGTGGTAGTCACTTCTTTTATTGCACCAAGTGAATCACCGGTTTTGCGACGAAGCGGATCCTTTTTCTAAGGTAGATACCAATATTTTTTTAATATACTTAAACCACCACAAAATAAATCATTAATAGTCAGTAATAAAATTGCGTTTATCAAAATATTAAATAGGAAACAAAAATTATTTTGCTAACTAAAACCATCAGACCTGATGAGCTATGTCTCCAAGTTGCGATGTCTTGCCATGTTGCACCGATTCAGCTACAACCATAGATTCCTTCAGGTTATCAATCTCGTATTCTCTATAACGATCGTAGATCTTCTGCGCACGAGCAAACACCTGCCATAACACGGGCCCACCTGCCATTGATAACAGCTCCAATAACATGAGCGCTTGAGCTTCCTTAAAAAAAAAAACAATGTTATAAAAAAGGCACACATAAGTATCAAGAAGGGGTAGTCAATCTAACCAAACATATAGTCTTTATTATTGACTAGCAATTTCGTTCGCGTGTAATAAAAAATAACAAAAACGATAACCTGTGTTACTCACAGAATATGTACCTTTGTAACAATAAATGATTAAAATCTGCAAATTAGTTTTTGAGTTACATACATACAAAAATACAAATCTTTCCTCTTTATATTATTAGTATAGAAGTATGGATTGCAATCTGATTACTGAATTGTATTTTTTTCATCAATACTAAATATCAATCTCAAAATGACCGACGATGATTAAAGGGAGATCTAAAAGTAACTTACTGGTTCTAAGGAAATAAACCATTTTCTATCGTCCGTCATAACTTGTGTAAGAATGGACACAGGCAGAGCAGTTCTGTTGTGATCGAATGGTGCTTGGTCGTAGCAGCTTAGTACTTTACGTCTACGAAACGTCATCATTAACTCAAAAATTAATCTGCACTGTCGACGTAGCCCTCCGGGACAAGCTGAAAACCAGCTCCGCATGGCTTAGGTCATGGGGTCCAAGCTGAGCCTGCAGCCCATTGATGTCGATTTAACTAATATTTTTTTTTACTTACCTCATAAGAAATTGTTTTTGTGATAACAATAAAAAATCTTTTTATTTGTTATTTATTTATTCTATTTTAATCCTAAGATTAATGTGCGATTTAAAAAAAATAAGTGAAAACCCTAATGTTATGGAAATCGTTATTCAAAAACGGATAACGTATTCTAGAGGAAGAAAAAATTAATGTAAGTTATACCTGCTTATAGAAAACACAGAATCTTTAGGTCGACTATTCCAAATCGACTTCAATAATAAAGATAACGTCCATGCGCTCCGCACGTCTTCTAAAAGAGCTAATAAATATAGCTTCTTGTTAACAAATGAAATTCTTTCAAACCAGCTCTTGGTCACTTCTAAATGATTTTTAAACTCTTCATTATCCTCGTAAATACACTCTGGAATGATACACGTGTTTTAATCCTACAATTTGTGCAAAATGCTCGCTATTATATCAGTTACCTTTAAAATGTCGGACCTAAATCCGTCTTTTGTTACCTGATTTGAGGTGTAAGGAATAAATAAATAAAACGTCTACATCCTGTGCGCTTGTCACTGTTGCGGTCAAGATATACTTGCGGTTTTGTATCGCAATTTTAAAGTTCTTTGGACAACTGATTATTAAGCAAGCGATATGTAACTAATACTTCTTTGTTCATAATCATATGAAGTTGAGTTAAATGCATATCACAGATGTATTTGTTCACTTTAACAATCATAGCCAGCTTTGAAAGTACCCTACAGGTCTTAAGGCTTAAGATGATTACAAAATATTTACGTTTTTATCGAAGTCCAAATCAGTTCGTAAGTAAAAATTTTGTTGAAACGTACCACAGCACATGTCGTCTAAAATAGATTCATTGATTGCATTGATCTTTGAAACTACTTCTACGAATGCCATTTTATTAGTTCACTTAAAACTTCCAAATTGTGAAAGTTCTTTATAAGAGTTTATTAATTTTTTTAATACTTTGCCGCGTTATTGTCAAATTGTCAAAAATATACTTTTTACTAACGTGCATCAGCCAGCTGTAATTTTAATGCTATACAATGACCTTTTTGGTCTAACCCGTATCGATTTTATCTATACCTGGATGTTAGTGATTGTTTGTGTTATTTCGTTAAAAAATCCTTATTCAATGTATACGCTGTTCATTTCAATTCGTTTCCAGGGTCAAATGTACAAAGGCAATTATTTTGTTAAAGTACTCCGTAGTCAGTTTGAAATGGCCGATGTTCTAGTTACGAATGTTACGTTGACGTGATGCTGTCAGTCTGTCAGTAGGCAGCTGCCATGACGCGAGTCGGCACACAAAACCAATTTCAGGTTTCAGTAAGGCCGAAAAGTGCTGATTTCTGTCGTTTTATTTGTATACTATCTTTTGTTACACTTTTAGCTATCGTATACTTGATTATAAAAACTCCAATCGATTCATTAGATGATCCTTCTGATCAGTTTTTAGTTAAGAATATACCGGCGACTTACACGAAACTAGAAGGTATAGATCCGGATGAGAGAGATGTGTTTGAAGGTTTTAGGACATCTTTTTTGCCCGAAGAAGAGATAATGTTAGCGCAGAGGATATCTAAAAGAGATGTTTACAATGGTAATGTGACAAGTGACAGTTTCATTTGGGGGATTGTGGACAATCAATACGATACACCGAATCGTGTTAAGCGTAAAAGTCATTTTACTTCTAAGGACTATGAGTAAGTAAAAACATTTTAACTTCTGCACTGGGAGTTGTACACTAGGAATAACTCTAACTAGATTTCAGAAAAACATGAAACCAATTGTTTTACCTACAGTAGAATCCGATGTAATTAAGAAGCAAGAATTTTTATAGACTTGTTTAGACTATAATTCAAAATCACTCCAAAGCACTTAGTGACCTCTTAATGTCTCTACGAAAGGTATTATCATAGAAACACATTTGTTTATTTTAGTAGACAGAGTCATACAACACAAAGCAGCACAGGAGATGAATATTATGATGATTACATTGACGACTACAGTGAAGATGCTGAGCTTGGAAATGCAGATATCAACAAGAATCATGAAAAAAAGTGAATGTTTTTTTTATTTAGTAAACAATTAGGTCTTTTTTTATTCTATAATCGGATTGTTTGTATGCAGTGCGATATTTCAAGAGCAGTATGTAGACAGAGGACCATTGGACGACGTGGTGGAGCAAGTAAGGAGGCAGCCAGAGTTAGAAGAAGGTGAAATGGGTTCCTCTGCGCATTTATACAAGCCTTCTAAATCCCATACGGGTACCTAGCTTTTAATGCTTTACTTTAATCTTGCTTTCGGGAAATCGTGGCTTTCTAATTGTCTTTTTAATACTAATCCAACGTTATCGCAGCTCTTATGATCATAATTCTTTGTTAATCTAGTGTTCTATACCCAGTATTCGGTCTTTTGCTTTTTTTACTATCTTGATCAATTTTTTTTACTCTATCAATATTGTGATTCTTAACTAATACTATATAATAATTACATAAAATAAAAATTAGCATAAGATTTTTTTGTGCGTGAGGTATTCATGCCTTCTGGAAAGGTGAAGGTGATCGGTTAACAATAAGAAAAACACAAGCGATAATAATGAAACGATATATGGATGCCGAAGCGGATCCGTGTCAGGATTTCTATCAATATGCGTGTGGTAATTGGGCGTCTCTGAATCCGATACCAGCTGACAAAGCGGGGTAAGACGAAGATACTATTTTGGAATTATTTTGATAATATTATGAATGGGTAGACCCAGATTCTATTCTATGAAAGCCTAATCTCTAATTTTCGGGATTTCCCTTTGCTCGATCCTGGTTCATCGTTTTCGTTACGTTAATTGTGTTACTAAACTGCGTGGAAATATTTCACATTTTCACCAATAAAATAAATTATAATTAGTGTTATTTTTAGATACGATACATTTGAAATGCTAAGAGAAAATTTAGATACAGTTCTTAAAGATTTATTAGAATTTAAGAGTTGCGAAAACCTTAAAAGTTCATATCCAGGTGAACATTTAGATCTTAGTGAGAACTTTTTGACTCAACCAAATCCAAATAAATGTTCAGATAAACAAAACACGCTGTTTAATATGCCGAGACGAGGAAAGTTTTTTAAAGGACATGATAAAATTATTAGTGATTGTGCTACTAGTAAAAAAATAAAGAAATTGATTGAACCTTATCAAGAATATTCGGAAATCATTAGTCGTATCCGTCGATACTTGGATCAAAAACCTAAACAGATAACTGGAGTTGGTAAGAAAACTAAATATGGAGTGCGTAGTAATCTAGCAAACAATATTGTATCAAAAATTGACAAACAAAAATCAAAGAACACGAAACACAAATTTGATAAAAGAAAAAGGGCCACACAAGAAAGTACTAAGAAAACTCACGTAGGTAGAAAACTACAGATGTATTACACAAGAGTAAAAAAGAAACATAACCATGGAAAGCCAGTTAAGTTAACGCGAGATGCAACATTAATGAAACCAAATGATCCCGCGAACGGCGATGCGGCATTAAAATCGAGATTCTTATTTGCGTCCTGCATGAATCATGAAATTTTGGAGAAACGTGGTCATCAACCATTGCTGGATTTACTCAACCTGCTCGGTGGTTGGCCGATATTGAACCAACAATGGAATAGCAGTACTTTCGATTGGTTAGAACTGATGGCGAAATTGCGAGTTTACAATAATGATATTTTAATATCAGAATGGGTCGGACCAGATATAAAGAATTCGGATGAATTTGTCATACAATTTGATCAGACAAGTTTAGGTAAGAAAACAAAATAAATTGAATTGCATATTTTATTATAATGATTCTAATTTACTTCTGTTACGAATATAGGTCTGCCTACAAGAGACTATTTTTTGCAAGAATCAAATAAAGTGTACTTAGACGCTTATAAAACTTACCTGGTAACGATTGCCAAACTTCTCGGAGGAGATCCTGATCATGTTAGAGTAAGCGCCGATAAACTTATTTCTTTTGAAATTAGGTAAGCAAGAGTTTATTTTATGATATGTATTATTGGAAACGTTCATAAGTTTCCACTGATGATCTCTGAAATCTGGTCTTTAAAAAAAATAGTACCAATTTATACAGACGTTATGATGAAAACTCTGGAAGTGTTACTGAAATGTATTTTTATCCTGAATTTCAGTCTCGCTAGAATAACATCAGCACCCGAGGACAGGCGGAACGTATCTGAAATTTACAAACGAATGCCTATTTCCAAACTTATAAAACTTGTACCAGAAGTGGATTGGATTAAATACTTGTGTATTGTAATGAACAAAACAATACATAAAAATGAGACGATCGTATTATTTGCACATACATATGTTTTGGTAAGTTGAAGAAAATCAATTTCAGCTACCTTTATTTTTGCTACATTCAGTGAGTTTGAAAATACGTAAAAGAGCGCGTGCAACTTTGAATAAACTATTGCATAACTGTTTAGTCTCGCTTTGATTCCTATGAGCTTATATGGAGGTGCGCAGACTACTCGACTTTTAGTTGTGCTAAACAGTTCAATTCGCTGCAAAACAATCGACAATCGCCCAACAGTTTGCAATTGTTTAGAGAAATGTGTGTATCCGCTCTAAGGTTGAACTAAAACAATCAATTCTTTTTAGCATCTTGTAAAATTAATACAAGAGACGGATGCAGATACGTTAGCTAATTATCTTTTATGGCGATTTGTAAGACATCGTGTCAATAACCTCGATGATCGTTTCCAAACTGCTAAACAACAGTAAGAGTTTTATTATTTTTTTGTTTTATCAATGTTTTTTTAAAAGCCTAAATAATTCAGTATGCAATATCACTTATTTTTTTTAATATACTTTAAATGTTTGTGTTTATATGAAATGCATTACAACTTTATTTTCATTGGTTAATATTTTCAGTGCTACTAAGTCGCCGTGCTAGTTTATATACGTGAATTAGTATTTCAATTAAACTTCAACAAACTCATACCATTATCATTCACACATATACTAAATTAAAACAATTATGAATATATTTTAGATTCTATTACATCCTCTTTGGTCGAGAAGAAGCACCGCCGAGGTGGAAAAACTGCATATCCCAAGTGAACTCTAATATGGGGATGGCTTTAGGATCGATGTTTGTTCGGAAATATTTCGACGAGATGAGCAAGAACGATACACTTACAATGACTAGAGAGATACAGCAATCTTTTAGAGAAATACTCAACATGACGGATTGGATAGATTCCGGCACTAAAAAACTAGCTGGGCATAAAGTCGATTCTATGATGCTTAGAATCGGATATCCAGATTTCATTTTAAATACAGAAGAATTGAATGAAAGATATAAAGAAGTTAAGATTCATCCTGACAAATATTTCGAGAATATTTTGAATATATTACAGCATTTGACAAAGATGGAACAATCACGGTAAGGGTTATTATTGAAAGCCGTAAACGGTTAAACTTTCTGTTTATTAGATAATACTAGCTTTCGCCCGAGACTCCGTTAAGAGAAATTAAAAAAAAACAAATATGTTCTTCCAGACCATCCTCTATACCACAGACGTCTATACCAAATTTCATCGAGATCCGTTAAGTAGTTTAGGCAAAAAACTCTAACAAACATCCATCCATCTAAACTTTCGCATTTATAATATTAGTAAGA
>DVQG01001415.1:0-10848 GCA_018231605.1 Papilio ambrax
AGCGACTATCGTCTGTTACTGTCTAGCTTTCTCGGGAAAACGAGAGACGCTATCGCTTAGACGAAACGATGGAACGTTTCGTTTTCTGTTTTTTACTGTCTAACCCCGCTGGGCATTAACTTTTATGGATAAATGAAAGCTATAAAATAAATAAAACAACATAAACAAAAATAAAAACCAATTTTATTTGAACATAAAAATAAAATACAAGCTATAACTAAGGTAAATAAATGACGTGTAAGATTTAGCACGCAAGTGCAGTCTTAAATTATTACATTGTAAAATATACTGAAATAAGATTACACGCAAGGCCTCCAGGCTTCGCTAAGGCTTCCTAAAGACTGGAAGTATTGTACTTGACATACTGCTTCAATACTGCTCTGTGATTTTTTTTTAATTTAATGAGCGTTTCATACTAAATTTTAACAATGCAAAAATAAAAACATGTTATATTGAAACACTTTGCTGCTATAAGAGGACCCGTAGTGATGCGACTGCGTATTTTATCGATGTAATTTAGATAACAATTCTGCAGTCGTCAGACTCTTATCAGACGCGTGTTAAATACGTCATTGGGTAATCATCGGTTGATGTTTTTGTGATGGAGTCAATAACAACTGAGATTCCTAGAAATGTGTACGTGTAGTCGTCTCAAGGCCGCGCGAGAATAGCGCACATCTATGAATACCGGGTGAAACATTATTTGTTGCGGTTCTAGAGTTCCTCTAATTATACTTCGGCACAATGATTTCCAACGGGCAGCTGAGGAAGAGTGAGACGAGGGCAACATTGTAAAACAACAACCTAGTCGATCCTGAGTTCGATTTTATTGGAATAATCCTTTGTTCCACATTGATACTTAACTTCACACTTGAAGTTGTAAAGATTCAAATTGATTTAGAATCGAAGGAAAAGTTGCATGAAGTACAAGATGTGTTAGAAATCCCTGGATTATTATTCAATTTAGCTTAAAACTTTCATTATCCGCATACTTTTTCATCCATGTTCTTTGTTGTTTATTAAATTAAATTATAACAAGTGAGAGTAGTTTACTAGACAATAATGACATCAGCAAAGCATGATCTACAGTAATTAATTAATAAAGGTCACGTCATAGATTAACGTAATGGCCTTAGCGTTGTTAAATACCTTTTCTTGTAGGCGTACTTTATGTAAAGTAATCCAGTGTCTACAAAAAGTCAAGTAATACATAATATCAAGGGCATATACTGGAAAATAACAACTACTACTAGTGGAAGAACAATTTAAAAATAAAACAAAACATCTACATAAAAAGCTGTAATAAAGTACACATAATATTAAACATTTATAAAATTCATGCCACAATATACTAATAACAAATACATTTATGAAATAAAAAATCTACTTATATCATAAATACTTCAATAGTAATGCAAATAACAATCCATATAGAAGAAGTAGGACAGGTAAATTATAATTAAATTATATTAAACACAAATATTCGAGCTTTAACATGAAATTTATCGACAATAAAAAATAATAAATTTTAAGAAATAACATATTATAAACATAATTAGAAAAATAAATATTGCTAATATAGAGTGGAAAAAGAACTGTTTTAGATGCACTTAGAGTTCATATGGTACAAATGTACCGAATTGCTTGGTACGGGCGTTCCGGAGCGTCGCTACACGTACCGGAGTGTCGTACCAGATAGTGCATTTACAGTATCAATTTTGCAATAACGCAAACTTGTCATATTCTTTGCAAACGCACTCCTGATACGAACTCCGGGACGAAAAGAAAACCGTCGATATCGATAGTTCACGATTATGGCGCATCACTAAACCGTCTTTTCACAAACGTCTTTAACCGTTAACACTAAACTACACTTTAAAAGTTCGCATCTAAAGACACATTTTACAAGCTTTAATTAATAATAGTTTTTAAGGAAAAGTGGTTATTATATACAAAATGATTTTGTATTAGTAAAATGAACCATAAATTTGACCATGTGTGTAGTTCTTTTATAAAGTGGATAAGAGATACGCATTCTTTTACCGTATATGTGTTTTGAATTTTAAAATTTCAGTGTTATAGCGATATTTTTATAATGTGACGATTTTAGACTGTGTTGCAGAGGCCGGTTGTAAGCGAGAGTGTCTCACAGTCGAGTTTTTGGAAAGCATTCGTGTGAAGTTAAAAAGATTCAAATGAAAGTGTGCGGCGAAAGCGTGACATCTTAATGGATAGGATTAATTTTTTAACGTATACAGAATTATAATAAGGTTTTTATTTATTTAAACTAATGATCCTTTTTACTTAATACTTATATTGTACGCTTAAAACGTTTAATGGTATGTTTTGAAGACTGTAGTTAATTATTTCTAGTGTACTTAAATATGAAGTCAATACTCGAATAGATTAAAAAAAATCATATATAAAAACACATATGCAAATTAAAAAACCTACCACAAGCAAATAAAATTCCGGGCAATGACTTTTATATTGGTCATCTGTAATTTAATACGAATTATAATCAAAACGATCACGTGTCAAACATTTTTTTTTATATAAGAAGGGGGCAAACGAGCGGCGGGAACACAAAGGTGGTACATTATAAGTAATTCGATATTGTTATGTTGTGCTGCTTTGTTATACTGTTAAAAAATCCAACATATCAGTACCGAAGCTATTTGATCATCGAATAAAATATCGTTTTCTATTTTATAGCAAAATCAGTAGAAGAAAATTAGAAACCGTACTGGACGTAAACCGTAAACTACATGTATCCGGAATCGATTTTGAATCGACTTCATAACGATTAATTGTAATTATCGAGTCAGTTGGAATATCGATTTGTGATAGTTATTGAGTATTCGTTAGAGGCTAGTTTTGCTTGGCGTTGGCACGATAGGTGAGCGCAAGTAGGTCATACTCGCGTCCTTGCGCTGTCGAGAGACTGACATAGGCCTGCATCCACATACAGCGAGGCGAATAACTCGCTACTCGCTTGCAATATTTTATACGAACAATGAATTGATATTTGTTATGCAAAATGCACTTGCACTTTGGCGTTGCTTGTAGTTTGCGCAAACTTACGCAATTAAAACTCAACTTAAAACCTGAATGAAGCTAACTATACAATATTAAAAATAAATTAATTTTACCTAACAATAACGCTATATTTTCCTTTGTTACAGTTTTATACTTTCAAAAAACAAAGTACAAAGTAAAAAATGCTAGATTTTACACGATTATGATTTGCAAGTGAAACGATACATATTAATATAGTAAGCGAGCGAAATATGATAATTTCGCATTATCGTTGTGCAGATCGAATAGTGTGCACTTGCAGTGTGTGGCATGTCGTGTACAGAGTAGCGAGGTATGTAATTGTTAATGCGGCCGCCTACGCGTGCCCCCGCGCAGTTGCAGTGCTGACGTAACTGCACTGCGGCTATTTTACACTAGCCGCTCGTTTAACATCAGCTATTTCATCCTATTTATACCTCAAACATCTAACCACCTTATTACCCCTACAAACAACTAAAATATACATTGTAAAGGTAAAGTGAATGTACGTATTATGTCACGGTACCATTGAGTTATGAAAGTGGGCCATATAATTGTTAGCTCTGTGGCAGATAAGCCGTTGTGCAATAGAACACCGGCTGTACGATAAATGTGACTGATTGTCATTCACTACACACTATTAATATGTCCTTGGGCATATGGCATCGTTAAAGGGAACGTACGCTGCACGATTACAACGCTCTATGCAAGTACTCTCTGTACTCTAGGTACTCTGTATCGTGGATGATTTGTACCCACGAGGCATTTGATCGAGTGGCGGTGTGGCGCGAGGAATACAACGCTCCAATGAACACTTTCCCTTTCCTCAGAGCTACGTCACGTCCCACCACCGTTTCGGTTTCAACACGCGTTCGTAATTAAAGACATTTTAATCGACTCGGCTCATTCGATTCGATTTCATTTTCGAGCCGTAATCGATTGAAAAGGAAACGTTAATTTGCACAACGTTTTAACTGCTCGTTACGATTATTGGCCCAATCTAATGTTGAGAAGAATTGAATCACAATTTTTTAGATAAAACTGATGATTATTTTTTGCAATGAGTTTAAGCGAAGCCTTGAATGGAGTAAGGAAAATATGGTCGTGGATGAGATCATGCATTATTTATACAATGTAGATGCATGCGATGACATTAATGCAGTTATGAAGTACATGCGACAGACGTAACACGTGCACAAATAAGACACTAGTATGAGATTTATAATGTGAGACGGCGGTTTGCGATCCGGGCTAGACGGAGGTCGGACATAATCTAGTTCAAAGTAATCCCGTGGGCGTAGCGCAGGGCTTGCGCAAGCCGCGGCGCTCTAGGAGCGGCACTGTCACGCGCGGGCACTGGCACTGGCACTGGCACTGGGCACTGGGCACTGCACAGTCGCGGCGGTGGCGGGCGTGCTGGTGCGGCGCGCGCGGCCGACCCACTGCGGCCCGTTCCACTTTTCCTTCCGGCGCGTTGCGAGTTGGCAGCGGCACGGCTTGCATAACCGACGATTTCGCAAAGCGCTCGCTCGCCGCTGCGAGCTCTGCGCTCGCCGCACGGCGCGGTGCAGCAGCCGGTCGCAAAGCCGCCGCCTCACCTGTCCGACTCGACTCTCTTCCTACGATTTCACGACGTATCACTTTCGCCGACCCCGCGCTTTTACTGCCCGCGGTGGGACCTCGCAACTCTGAGAGGTACGGTTCTTATCAATCGTTGCGGAGGTTGCACGCGCGGGAGATAAGCGCGAAATGCATCGCTCAAGTAGGCCACCGTGCACTCTGCCATGCGGCCAATCGCAGCCGATAACCCGCCTCGCGCCTACGTACCACGTTACTCTGGATAATTGCACGTTTGGGATATTCGTGAGAGTCGTGTGTCGGTTACGATAATGTCGCGGGCCTCGGCCGCCACAAATAGCTGCTCCATTTCGACGGCCGGCCGCGGCGAAGCGAAAACATTACGAGATACGTTGGCTGCTTTATACTCACGCTTATACAGAAAACAATGTATTAATTAATTATTTACATATTTAGAAAGGAACAACGAGCTCACGTAAAGTATATCGAGTCGAGCAATAATTAATTACGTTTGTAGAATTTTTATTAGTAAGAAGTAGCAATATATCGTTATAATGAAATTTCTAATAAATATGATCATAAAAAATTTAGAGAGTAAATTTAACGTAACATCCCGTGACAAAAGGTTAACGTTTTGTGACGCGTCAATGTGCTTTAAAACTGCCGAAGTGCATAAACTGATATTGGTACAAGTGTTGCGTATAACCGGTGAAGTAATAAAAGTAATATTTCTGTGATGTAGCCGAAAAGCCGGTGGCATGCCGTGGCGCAAGGTCAACTGACTCACGCAAGACTATCCCGAGCTCGGATCACTGACGTCTTTCTTATATGGCACTTCGATTTATAACTAAACTATTTAAAATATGAATTGACTGAAATTCTTAAGCTGTTGACAACTGCAATAAACTCTATACGAGTTTCATTGAAGCTGCAACGAATATTGGGAAATATTAATATATTCTAGGGGCATGGATATACGGATATAATGTGACTTGTAGTTTAAAAAGTAACCAATTTGGGAAACTATCACATGGAGAAGTTACATATGAATTAGGTAACGGTGTTAATTAATTTAGTCAATTGACGAAATTAATTTAATATTGCAGTTTGCAAGTACATCCTTAAATATATTATGTATTCAGCTATGCATGTATCCAATTGCATTGATGACATACATTCAAAGTACGATGCTTACTAATCTATCGCAATTTACAATGCAAATTGTTTATGACATAAAATTGCATCAGTGGTTTAGTTAATTTTAATCACTCTACAAATGAACTTCACTTTAAAATACCTATAGGTTTTTTTAGTAAAAAAATCTTTGGTTATAAATTATTGTTAATATTCGTCCAAAAAACAATAACTACCATAATAATTATTTGGACAAAGAGGGATATAAAAAATTATGTCTTAATTGCAAGATTTTACTATCATACAGATGTAGTTAGAATTAGATTTCTTAATTAGAACTACTACCTTATAATTTTCAATGACACATTTATGATCCAAATTAGACTTTTGGAAAAAATTTTAAAAGCGCCATCTTAGCAAGAATATTTTTTTACGAACTTTGTGTTTTATTAAAGTATCGTTCGAAGTATCGAAGTCTATTCATCAATATTGTAAACAACATATTTAATATTGAAAAGGCACAGCTGAGCGGCTGCAGTTACGAGGCTGCGCGAGGCCGGGCTGTGAATAGAATGAGAAGTATGCAGTACGATCTGCTAAAGGTCGCGACCAACTACACCGATAAGTACATGCATCGGTTATGTACCGACTCGAGTAGAAATATCTAATGATAATAGGAAATTGCAGCTTATTTACTCTAAACTAGAACGCATGAATAAAAGAGAAACATTCAGCCTTACAAATAAACCCGGTACAAAGTTAAACGTAGGTGTAAACTGAGTGTAAGCAAAATTTGTACTAATATTTTGTTATTATTTGTTTGCGTTTATTTGTAAGGCAGATAGAATTTGAAAAATAAAATTTTAATTTAAAACTGTATGAAATTACAAGAATGTCATGAATTAGTTTTTAAAACGATAAAAGATATTGAAATCCGTTTGAAGATTCAATGTAATTTATTAGAAAACGGAAGAAAATGAAAACGTCAATAAAAATTAAAACGTTCTCGTTTATTTTTGCAGGTAAATTGTAACGAAGGTTATGCTTATACGCCCGGTCGACTTATTGATTGGTGCTCTGGAGCGCTATTGGGGATATCGGCCACTTCCTGCATGCGCTAGCGTCCCGGACCGGGCGGCGCGGGGAGGCTGGCAGCTCGCCCAAGGACGCCTAGGCAACCTAGGACGTCGCGGTCAAGGTCGGGTCACATCTAGACTTGCGCAATCGATCTATCAGAAATATGATTAAGCTAACCTTGAATCTACCTATTGTATGTAATAAAGATTATTTTATTGATATCGGTCATCAACTAAGTCAATAACTGTCTTTTTATCGATATTGATGCGATATTATTTTGGTAATTTTTTATTACTATTATTCACAGATAAGCTAAAAATTATTGTGTACGTTTTACTCAACCGTTTACACTAGTAAGTAAAGGCATGAGCCAGAAAAAAAATTACCCACCTTTAACGTTATGTCTAACTACAGACAAAATAATTGCAATCGCATTCGTACTTTCTACGGATTTGCGAAAATTCTACACGTGAAAAAAACATATAAAAAAGCAAAGTAATGAGATCGCGTGTAGTTGCGAGGCGTGTCGTGAATTACAATGGCCGGGGGCGATCACCGCTGTTACGACATTAGAAAGCCACCACGGTCGACGGTCGCACCGGCGAAAGTTAGCATACGTGCGCGCGATGGCCGCGTGAGCCATGCGTGTAACGCTTACCGCCGCAAGATGTCGCTGAATAAGATGAAAGTGATAGCAAAACGCCTATTGAACCTTTGCAGTGGGTAAAGACCTTTCAACAATTCGGATTAACTTTCAACACATATGGTTAATACGATTAACAAATTGTGTTTTTTTTTCAGTCATGAAAAAATGATATTTCTCAATGTTTATAATTTGGGATTATTGCTATTGTCAGTGATGTAATATCATTTTGCTTGTTTACGTTCCTCAGTATTTATGAGATGAAAGTGATGGCCCAACGCCTACGTTTGACCTTTCCTCTCAACCCGGTTATATGGTTTTTAATTTTACTGCCTCTGCCTTTTAATATTGTGATTCAGATAAAATTTACCAAAATCCGTGTTTATATCTTTTCCGTTGTCGAAATCGGTCTTCGATTCTTGTTTTTTTTTTTGTTATTTTCTCTTATGATTCAGAAATATTGAACTTTACGATCAATACGGTTGCAAAACAGTTTATAAGAAACTTGAGAAATATCCGCTCAATATTATAAGAAATTTAAATGACTATTACAACACTAACTACGAAATAAAAAAAATATAAAGCCCATAAATTTTTAAAATATAAAAACAAAAACGAATCAATATTGCAGCAAATTAACTTCATAAATACAACTTACTTGTTTATGCTTTCTGCTTTACTTTCCATTATTATTACTTCGTTTCTATTCGAAGTAATACCCTATCAGTCGCATTTACAATTCAAACTTCCAATAAAACATTAAAACAGGTAAACCTGAAATGCACTCGTGCTGTTCAAGGGTCGCGAGCGAATTGATTTATCTAGCCCTGGCCGGGTCCAGGGGGGGTCCTGCGCAGTGCTCGGGATTGCATCCTCTCCCCCGCCCTACCCCGCCCGGGACTCGCAACCCCCGCCCCCAGTGAGCTCCCGCCTCCCCGTAACCTTCACCG
Source organism: Papilio ambrax (assembly GCA_018231605.1). Classification (NCBI taxonomy): domain Eukaryota; kingdom Metazoa; phylum Arthropoda; class Insecta; order Lepidoptera; family Papilionidae; genus Papilio; species Papilio ambrax. Next base: position 8,440 of record DVQG01001415.1, read on the forward strand.
ATGCATCCCTGGACGATAGCCAGGTATGCACTCAGTAAAGTAATATGTTCTCACCTTAGTACGTCCATATTAATAAAGAAATTACACTGACTTGATAAAATCTTGTGATTTGTCCGTTTTTTTTATTGCTCAATCTTTCGTTAATGAAAACGTGAATAAAAATAAACTCAATGTGTTACGTTTAAGTAGCTTTTCCCAATTAAGTAATTTTATATGGCTTAGCATAAGCTCATCCACCTCATTGATATCGTACAATGTTAATAGATAACATTTCTAATCATCATGCATAGAATGTTTGTGTTCATGTACTGGATTTGATCCGAGATCTCCATTTCCGAAGGAGACACATAACCAATAAGTTATCGTGACTCAACTAATACTTTTATACTTTAGACTACAATTTACAACATATTGAATATGTACTTTTCCTGTTAGCAATGATCACGTTTACATGTGTTATTATATGGCAATCATTTGAAAATTCAAAGAAATAATAGCTATTTATATTACAATTAAAATGTTCCATATCAAGGTACATGAAAGGGGAGGCAGCGGGAGGCTGCCGCCCACTTGTCGAGCCACCCCGGGCTGCTTGGCGGGCGAGGGTGGCCCGTCGTCAGATGACCTTGAGGAGTTATTTGAAGGATGCAGGGAACGCATCCCGGGAAAGCTAAATCAATAAAATATGACATTATAATATGTAATGGAGTTTTCCTATCGACATTCCTATTGATCTTTAAGATATACACATATACATCACCGGGTTATAAACAAGTGCGTCGCAGAAAACGGTAGACACGTGAAACTAACGTTGACACGTAATTAACGTATACAATTTGCCGCGTACACTGAGTACTGACTACTGGTTCAGCGCTCGATGCCGTCGTCGCCGGAATGTGAACGGTGAAAGTAGACGCGTCCGCTACCGAGAAAAAGAGTTTTCCACGACGGTTTCACCACGCGAGCAACAGGTGCGGCGCCGGAGGGCGGTGAAAAATTTGTTGAAAACGCAATGTATAACACAATGTCGAGGTGATGGTATCGCATCGATGGCAGAGTGCACGAGGGGGGCGTATCAAACTGTGTTCGATGCGGACGTAACGCGAGCGCGCTATCGGAGGCGCGGCGAGCGACTGCGGCGATAGAGTTGCACCGAAATAACTGCTCGGTGCAGCCCGGCCGCTCGATGCAGGCAGGGGCCTTCGCCTCCTCCCTCCCCGCCCCGACCCACACCACCTCGTGTCTCCCCCCGCGCCCCTCCCCAGCAGGTCACGGCTGCAGGTCGCCATGGTGATGTGGAGAGTTCCGCTGAGAGGCTCTATCGATCCAGCTGTTGCTTCTAGGCCCCGGGGAGCGAGCGACATTGAACTTGCGATCTTTCTAGTCGTTGGGGTGGAGTCGTTATGTAATTTCACATTAAATTCTCACTGAATTATGCTGATGCACTTCATTACTGATCAAATATTTTACAACACATTAAAACAACACAGGTATACTGAAAGTGGGGTGAAAGTCATACAAAATACAAATTTACGAAAATCCAATTCATATAGACTTTTAATTCCATGCGGCCGCAGACGCAGGCATAAGCTGCTCTGTGAACATTTTAATTTTCTTTTTATCCAAGATACACTAAGTACACACCTAAAACACCGATTTTATAGAAAATCCGCACCAGGAAATCTACGACGTTTAGTCTAGCACGTAACTGGAAGCTGGAGAAGCTATAGTACAGCCGGACGTATTGTCTTTCTGGTTTCCATTGTGAACACACAAAACACTTGTTTAAAAATATTATCTCGTACTTTTCATTCTCTTACATAGAACAGAGACAAGTCTTAATACAAACTACGGACACCTGCTCATTTCGCGAGCCTTTTGCTTTCATAGCGCACTGAGACAAGAAATCATTCGTCTTAACTAGTAATCGTAACGTATGTAGATGAAGTTATCAGTTTTTCTCTGTATCACAAAATACATTTTACATACAAATACATTTTATAAATTCATTTTAGTAAGTAAAGGTTTTTATGTTTTTATTACCGTCAGATTCGCTTGCGACTGACAATTTGAGATCATGGTACATATTGTAAGTGTTACATTGAAATATATAATGATAGGGGTGCAGCAACTCTAAGGGGGTCTTGGTTTAAGCAAATGGCTACTTTTATAGGCCCGTTATAACCTCTATCTAGATCTTCCGCCACGTGAAATGAGATGGAAAAACATTCAATTAATAACCATATTTTATACTAAAATTATAAATACGAAAGTTTAGATGAATGGTTAGAGTTTGTTGACTAAACGGCTGAACGAATTTAGTTGTAATTTGGTATTGATGTAGCATAGTCTTTTTTTTCCTCCAACGCATTAGGTCGGGGCCACGGGCACGCTATTGCTTACGTCCGC
>DVQG01001416.1:0-10847 GCA_018231605.1 Papilio ambrax
CACATCTTACTAACATTATAAATGCTAAAGTTTGAATGGATGTTTGTTTGTTAGAGTTTGTGGCTTAAACAATTGAAAGGATTTCGATGAAATTTGGCACAGATGTAGAACATAGTCTAAAAGGTCACATGCTTATATATTCTTCCAGAGTATTGTCCCACTTTTGTATTTTATATTCCAAGTGAATGATGTCGCGACCGAAAGCTAGTACATTAGTTTAGATCTTACCTATTCAATGGATTACGTTTAAATAATGCACGGAGTAACGATTGAGCTTCTTCACTTAAATTTGAAGGCATACCCAGTTTGGCTTTCAATATCTGTGTCATAGTTTCATGTCTTGTTGAACCGTGGAATGGCAAGTTACCTGTTAGCATCTCAAACTGAAAGTAAACAATGATTTAAATATTAAACTACCCAAAAAAGTTTTATGACATACATTACAATAAAAAAAAACTTTAAGTCATATTACATACAAATTGAGTGTATGTAATATGACTTAGTTTTTTTTTTGACGTTTCAGCTAGAATTGACAGAAATGAAAGTCTGTAGCGGGCTTTACATAAATATTACATACCATAAGCACTCCAAAAGACCACCAATCAGCAGCAAAAGAATGTCCTTTTCTATTAACAACCTCCGGTGCCATATATTCAACAGTGCCGCAGAAACTGTAAGCTTTATCACTACTGGGAGGAAGTTTTGAAAGACCAAAGTCGGTAAGAGCTATATGACCGTCAGCGTCTAACAAAATATTTTCAGGTTTTAGATCCCTGTATATGATACCCAACTTATGAACATGTTCTAAGGCTAAAGCTAGCTCAGCTAGATAAAACTTAACATCTTCTTCTGTAAACATTACCTAAAACAATTCATACAAATATTATTACTATTCCACTATAGTTCATTATCCTTTTAGTTATATTTACCTCTTTACTCAGTCGCGAAAATAGGTCGCCGCCACGAAGGAAGTCCAGTATTAAATATAATTTGCCCGCAGTTTGAAAGGCGTAATGTAATTTAACGATAAATGGATGGCCCATTTCTACTAAAATATTTCTCTCCATTTTTGTACGTTCTCTATCTCTTACTTTTAACGTAGCCTTCTTAAGTACCTTGAACAAAATGATTACATTACAAGTTTAAAAATGGTAAATTCTACATTAAATGAGTGTAAAATAAGTTTCAAGCAAATAAGGCAGAAGTTCTAGATATTTATAGTAATTTCTGGCGTAAATTGCCAGAAAGTGAGAATAAATATGAATAATAAGATAAAAGAATAAAGTTAACACCTTCATAGCATAAAGAGTTCCAGTATCAGCACCACTAACTTTTCTTACTAAAAATACTTTTCCAAAGGAACCTTCACCGAGGACTTTGAGCAATTCAAATTGTGATGGGTCCGCCTTCTCATGGCCCTCCTTGACAACATCTTGTAATTCCACTTCCCGTTCATAACTGATATCACTTGAATCAAGGCTTTCAGTTGTCGAAGTTTGACGGGATTCAGCTAAATTTTCAACAACCATCGGAAGACTGTTTGTTGATTGGTTGCTGAGACCTCGCTGTAGCAAAACAAGACACTTTACTTATTTGATTTCTTAAAAAATTTATGAAAAAAATACAAATGGATGGGTGTTGAAATAAGAAAACTAGCCTTGCTAATAAATAACATGGATTTTCAAGTTAAATAATTCAGTTGTCATATTTCCTTACATTACTCAACATTGTTTACATACAAGTTTAACCTGATACACCAATGAAATCTCAAATAAAACAATCTAGAGAACCTATTACTCAGACTACAAAATCAGAGCAATAGGATAAGTGTATAGACACTTTATAAACAATTTGTACCTTTAATACTGTTCAGTTGTTGTATTTTAAGGAACTAAACACAAATAAAGTATGGTTACTTTGACTTCACACTTGTTTATGAAGAAGGTAAAGGAAACTGATGTAAACAATCTTCTATGGCTTCTTTGTTGAATTGCAAAGATAGCCGCTCCAGTAGCATGTTATAAAGGTATTTATTTATAACACCCTACTGCAGCATTTATCACAAAGTCGCATACACCACTTTTGTGGCTTACCTTGAATGTAAATTTAAAACATAGTTTGTTGGTATCTTAAGGCAATTGAGTTAGGTAGTGTCTATTATTAAAATAGATTTCATACATAATATGTCAATTGTGTAGATGTAAACTATAGTTTAGTTTTCCAATCAAAACCAGTTGTTGTGTTTTCTGTTTTAATGGTAAGTTGATGTATTAACATATTCCATAAATTGTATGGCTAGTTATAAATGCATGAATGTATATGAAGGCATGTCAAAGTTGCAATTAGTTTAGATGATAATTTAATAATTTATCCGATTGAGTGCGGTTGACCAAAACTGGGAAACTTTATAGTGACTGATTAAAACTGGATTAATATTTAAAAACTAAATATTGTATTTGTGGTAACAGTTGCAAATATTGAATGTAACCCTTATTTGGTATGATTAAAATTCGAATATGAATCGTAAACAATAAAAGGAAAAAGTTAAGCTGAGTATTACTACCATGGTATCACCAACATTCTGCATCTGCATTCGCCAAGGATCGGAGGAATTCGCCAAAGGCATGTTTTCTGTCTTCCAGAAGCAAACATTCAGTAAAAAATGTAGTTTTAATTAAAGTAGTGGTTAATACTGTAACTTAAGACAATATATGTTAATTTCAAAGCTTGGGTGGTGTCATAAAAAAAATATTACAACTAGGGAACGATCCGTTTGCAGATTATTTGATTGTCACTTCTTCATGGTCATTCGTTTCATTGGTCAAATTGGTCATTCAAAAACGTCACAGATGTGTCATTTTAACAGAAGATTAAAAATACATTTTACAAAGACATTATAATAAAAATAATGTAAATCTCTTTGCACCTTACCGCACCTTACAAGTTATGTTTATTGTGTTGTATTAATATATCAAGGTTATGGTATCCGACGGATTTGAAACCCCTAAAAATAATTATGAAAAAACATAAGACAAATAAAAAGATCCCATATGTGACAGCTAATGAAAGTGACAAAACTTTCTATAGGTTTTCGTGGGAATAATTTTTTTTTCCTTTTTTCCCAAATATGTCACTTAACAAAATATTTTACGATATTTACTTGAGTATGAAAAATTTTTTTAAAAAAGATTCTGAAACATACGTGCCAATAGAAAAAGTTAATGTTGATAACACAACAAGTAGAATAATAGGAGATTTCGGAAGATGGCAGTTGAAAATAAGCATACTCATGTCGTTAATAAAATTACCGATGGCTTGGTATCAGTTAAACATAATATTCATGGCACCACCGCAACAATTTTGGTGTGCAAAGCCACCAGCTTTTGAGGAGTACACTGACGAAGAATGGCGTAAAATTAGCGTGCCGGTAAACTAAAACACGTGTTTTAAAAAGGGTATAACTGTATCTTCACTATTTTTATGGAGCCCTAGTAGTTTTTCAACCTTTATTTATGACCTACAGGCTGAAAAACAGTGGCTTAAAGCAGTCCAGCCTCCAATTCGGGCATTTTGAAAAGTACCCACATTTTTCAATATGCCTACTTTCAGCAATAACATTCCAAAATACCTTTTGTAATTTATGTATTTACAATTTACTGGCGTTGATTATTAACCAAATAATAAACCTGTTGTACTGTTTTAGCAAATAATGGAGTATCCATGTCTTATATTTGACCCAGACATTCTACTAATTGCACCGAAAATGGACAGACATGTTATACCTTTAGTGGCATGCCAAAAATTTGTGTATGACAAAACATTTTTCCAACGAACTCTTACTTCAGATTTTGGTCTAGTGTGCACAAAACGTTGGTATATTAATGTGAGTAACTATTTTATACTTCTAACATATGTATATAGGTTTATATGTATTACATAATGTATATTTTTTAAATAATAATCCTCAGATGAGCCAATGTGTGATGATGACCGGAATAGTAGTAGGGGGTATTGTATTTGGAAGTATAGCAGATAAATATGGTCGCAAAAAGCCCCTCATGTTAGCTATTGTTATTCAAGCAACAGGCAGTTATTTGGTATCATTCGCGCCCTATTACTGGTCATTCCTCGTGGTTTGGTTTATTTTAGCGTTTGGGTGCGGTGGTATTGCAATAATATCTTTTGTTATATGTATGGAGGTATGTGAAATATAACTTTATTTTACTTTCATATTTTATTGGAATACAGAATAAATAATGTCATACAAACGGGCTCAAAATTATCTTAATAAAAGAAGCTACAGAGTATGTTTAAATGAGCAAATCCCAGGATGTCGAAACGAAACTAGTCTCATCTCAATTTTTTTATATAAAACATTATACTGCCGCATTTTCTAGTCAGCTATAAAATCTCATGATGGTCTCATAGTGCCTCTTGGAATCGCGAGCACATCAGTGGAAATAGGTCATGCGACTCCTTGATACAATACAAATTCAATAAATGCGGCTTGCGAGAATCTAGACTAATCGTAGGAATTTAAAAAAATCACATAATTTTGATAAATAGAGCCCTTATTTTGAATTTCTGCAACAGGTAGTCAGTGGAAGATGGCGTACATACATTCCTGTATTATACCAGTTACCCTTTGGCTTGGGGAATGTTGTATTGGCACTTTTTTCATACTGGTTAAGAGATTGGAGAAAAATAGAATTCGCTTTAGCAACCGTATCATTAATATACCTGCTTTATTGGTTTTGGCTACCGGAATCGCCCAGATGGTTATTAGCGGTTGGAAAATATGACGAAGCTGTTGGTAGGAAATTTGAACTTTTTTTTAAAATTAATAGTATAATTTTAACTTTTGCGGGCGGATCACTCGGGCCGCCAGCCTAAGACGGCAAGAGAGCTCAAGACTACAGCTCAAGACGACCCGCATGTATATATTCACTCTTCGAAGTAACATCGTATTTTTTATAGAAGTCCTTAAGAAGATTGTTGTAGAAAACAAGAGAAACGTTGGTGATATTCGTGCAATCGTAGCTTTATTGCCTAAGAAAAAGAAGAATGACAAGTTACATTTACAATTCTCAGATTTAATAAAATCTAAGAACATGCGACGCAAAACAATAATCCTTTCATTAATATGGTAATAAATTTACAAGTTCCTTGAAAAGTACATTAACATTAGGTTATAAACTATATTTGTTAACTTTGTTTCAGGTTCTTTACGGGGCTGTCGTATTTTACATTCTCTCAATACCTTGGTTTGATTGGATCAAGTATATTTTTATTAGTTTCGATGAGTGGCATCATTTCGATACCCGGCGGATTATTGTGCTTGTTTATTTTAGCTAAACTAGGACGGAAGACGACTTTAAATCTATTTCAAATTCTTGCAACCGTATGCTTTTTCGCCATTTATATTTTTCCAAAGGAGGATGTGAAAAAAGCTGGCATCAGGTTATTTTTTGCTGGATTAGGATTCGCAGCAATAGCGGTGAGTTTGTGACCATGGGAATAATAAAAAAAGTATAGCATTGAGACCGCTTTGTATCTTGAATTTTCAGGGTACAGTTCCAGCTTTATATTTGTATAGTGGAGAATTGTTCCCTACAGTGGGCCGAAACGTAGGCGTTGGTGGAGTAACAACATTTGCACGTATTGCGTCAATGATCGCACCGCTTCTTGTCCATTTAGATGTTTACATACCAGGATTACCATTACTATTAGTAATTCTAATTTCTGCAGGCCAAGTATTACTTGTATTCCCACTTCCCGAAACTAAAAATAAACCGCTACCGGATTCTTTAGAGGAAGCTGAACAATTTCGTTGAACTATGAAAATCTTAAGCAGAACAAAATCTTCAAATATTCACATTGATTTTGGTATAGCATCTTGTAATCCTAACAAAAAAGTTTGTTTTTATATTTATTCCTTTAATTCAATTTTAAAAATTCAACTTCATTCTTACGTAAAATGGTACCGTATGTTTATCAAAATTAATTTTTACTTGTGTTTAGGATGTTTTTGATAAGCTTATGTGGTATTTGGGCACTATTTATTTTTCAGATTTTTTGGTGTACTTACAAAAGTTGTTTTTAGAATATATACGTTTCCGATTTAAACTTTTAACTGTTTATTTTATATTATTATAATGTTAAGTTAAATTAATGTTATTGTTAATATAAAAGTGTAAGATATGTTGGAAGTTTTTGTCCCCTCTTAACTAATGAATCATTGAGATCACAAGAGAGCAGGATGTATTATTTGATTTTCTAATTCATATAAATAAAGGTATTCCAATAAGATCATAAATATAGGGAAATTATTTTCATTTATTAGATCACAAAAATATTATGTACATAGGTATTACATTTTTAAAACACTACATATATACCACATAAGTTTTTTTATATATAAATAAGTAATAAGTAATTGTGCACAATATTACGCATACACTAATTAAAATGTACTACTAAAACGCTATTTAGTTCCTATAAGTTGTTACTTCCCAGTTACATGCAGATGTATGAAGACCTAATGTATCCGAGATCAGATTTTCAAAGTCACAGATAATCTATATTACTCTACACATCTATTTATGAAGGTAATAAGACTATATAATTAAAAAAGGAACTATACATACTTTTCCATATTGCTTAAAGCAAAGCTTAGCTTTTTGGTTTTCCTCTGGACATTAGTGCCCAAACAAAATTACTTCTTAATTGTATCTTTACATTAAATAAAATGAGAGCAAAAAATATGGAAAACATCTGATAGTATAAAATGCACAGAATAAGTATACAAGACATAAAAATGTATTCAATATAGTTGTACTATTTAAAATGCATTCAAAATATTAACTGTAAAATATGAATTAGTCTTTCTTCTCTTCAGCAATTTTTGTATTAATGTTTTCTATTCTATGCAGCAAAGTTGGATGGGAGTGGTACCATGCTGAATACAGTTTATCATATATCGGATAGTCCAAGTTATCCTTACCTAACTTAATTAGAGCAGACCTAAGTTCATTCCCATAATTCAAGTTAATTGCAAAGTTGTCAGCTTCAAACTCAAATTTCCTAGAGAGTGCAGTTACAAAAAATGACAATAATGAGTTGTATGGAGCTAGAATCAACTGCAAGACAACTAACAAACCAATTACAATTGGCTTCTGACCAGGAGGAAAACCAATTGCAGTATACAACATGGGGTATTCAAAAAGAAAATCAAATGCAGTGAACATCAAAAGTAAGTTGACTTCAGTTAGGCCAATAGATTTATAAATATGGCTGCAACTCCAATGTCCAAGTTCGTGAGCCAAAATTCCTAATATTTCCTGATCAGTACATCCAGTGGTAACATTCTTTGTTTCATCATGGCTTAATAGCAGTGTATCAAACAAAACAATTCTCTTAGCACCTAAAAGTCCACTGAAATATGCGTTGCTATGTGCTGATCTTTTTGAACCTTTGACAATATAAATTTGAGATAGCGGGAAATTCAGCTTAAGAGCCAAATCCTCAATTCCTTTTCTGAGTGCATTATCAGGTAGAGGTACAAACTTGTCAAACAGTGGTGCAATAACTGTTGGGTATAATGCAAGTAGTAACAGAGTTGTAACTGTTGTGAACAGCCACAGCCAAACAACAAACATGTTTCCTCCCAACATAATAATGTACAATGAAATTGATATCATTGGCAGAGAAATTACAAGGGTCAGTAATAGTGATTTTAACTGATCCTTTATAAAGAATAGAGCTGTTTGTTTATTAAATCCATGCTTTTCCTCCAGTACAAATGTTCCATAAATTTTAAATGGCATATTCGTAATGAAATTAAATAGTGTGGCAAATGTCATAAATATACAAGTGATAAGAATTTCTTGATCAAGTGATATATTTAAAGCTTCTGCTATCATCTCTGATTTGTGCCATCCAACATAAATCCAGCGTTTGTACAAAATCACTGATGTTAAAATTATTTCATACAGTTCTTTGACTATTTTATATTTTGATTTATCAATGCCATATAGACAGGCCTTGTTTATAGATTCTTCATTTAATGTCTCCTTCAACTCATTGGGTATGGTATTGTGTGTTTGGTATATTTTGAGCTGAAAAGACAAAAAAAAGCAATTAGTAATTGAACATAAAAAAGGTAATAGAACTGGATATAGGAATTTGAAATATAAAAGTACTGTTCTGCAGTACTATTTATAATTCGATTAAATTTTTAGATCAGATAACATAGGCTATAATTTGTAAGACACTTGTGTAGTAACAAAATTGTACAGATCACATAAAGATCAACATTATCACCGTGATATAATAATTGACTTGCTACAATGATTACCACGTAACTATATGTATCTAAATACATGTTAACGGATGTACTTTGTAAACCATGAGGCTTATTATTGAGATTGTGTTCAACAATATACACGATGAAAGAAATATTACCTGCCGCAATGTGAGGTACAATTCCCATAAGTACTCTGCCCAAGAAAATAATAAAATAAGAAAAATAATTAAATCTTCACCCGAAACCATGATGTGTGATTAAAAAAAACGTAACTTAATAAATAGGTTATTACTACGACGTAGATAAATGTTTCCAAGACTTTAATACTAAATCAGCAAATATTGAACACTATTAGCAAAGCCGAAAACAAGAATCCTTTTCCATTCCAATCAGATTCCAACCGATCGATTGTAAATTGTAATACAGAAAATAAAATTAATCCAAAGAGTAGAATTGTTGTTGAGATTCATCTTTAACTGAATACAGATTAAATATGACACAGAACAGATTTTTCCTGATTTTTGTTCGTTTTCGTACATTTAAATGTTTTTCATGTAAACTATAAAACATCAACTTAATTTTAAAGAAACATTTTCAATTATAACTTAGTTCAATACCTTATTTAAAACGGCCTCTTCATATTAACTTTCTGATAAAGTTTACGATTCTTCAAGAAGGTAAAGCTTAAGCGAAGACGCTAATTATGTATCTCCGTTTAAAATAAATACAGACAAGAACCACTAGATAATTGTCTTCGGTTTGTTCTCTGCTGGTAATATCTAAAAAGAAAAAATGGAAATGTACTTTGTTGTAATCGTTTAAAGTGGCGCTGAGTACCAAGCCGAGTACAAGACAATGTACTTTAGCTTTAGATCGCCTGCTGTTAATGATGTAAAGGGGTAGTTTTTGTTTAATTCTCTTGCACATATATGCGGCATAATTTTCGTATAAATACTCAGTCAATTCTTTCTTTAAGCATAGTCTCGGTTAGCCTATTGTATGAATAACAACAATTACCTTAACTACTTTCTTATTTTATAATGACTTTTCTAAGCTCCTTTAATTTATTGATTTTAGTAATCTATTGCTTCCTATATATTACTGTAAGTATAAGGGCTGATGAGAATTGTGAGACATTTCCAACTGAAATACATGTAACCAAAGGTAAGTTTGCAAGCAGTACAACCAATTTTTTTTGCAAAGTATCTGAGAGGAATTTCAAAATTTTAGACACGCCATCGTCATACAACCTTTGTGATAAAATTAAATGTTATCTCATACTATCTATTCTTTAACTTTCAGAGGAATATGATGAAATAGGCTCACTGGTCAGATCATGTAGTGGCGAAGTTACTGTAAACAAATGCGAAGGTATTTGCAGAAGTCAGATTCAACCATCTGTTGTAACTGCCACAGGTTTTCTGAAGGTATCTATCGTCATGTTATAATTTAACCGTAATTAATTATATACTACTAATAATCATATATGCCTTTTAGGAATGTTTTTGCTGTAGAGAAAATTATCTTCGTGAGCGAATTGTTACTCTAACTCACTGTTATGACCCTGATGGCCTAAGACTGGAAGATGAAGATCGCGCTACCATGGAGGTCCGTTTACGGGAGCCGGACGAATGCAAGTGCCACAAGTGCGGAGATTATAGCCGATAAAGATGCAGACACAAATAGAAATGGAAATACCCTTAAAGATATAACTCTAGCCTTGGAAAATCGCTTCTGTATACTTATACATTTATGTTCTTATAAAATTATATAATTACTCATTAATTTGTTATTTTGGAATTGGTCTAGGTCTAAACAAATATTGTGATCGACAAAATCATTAATAATTATTTATAGGAATTATAGAACATTCAATGATTTTGGTTTAAGATATAAAAGTATTATGCACATAACAATAATAACACGAAAACAAAAAAAAATCTTTGATTTAACACTCTCTTTTCTTCTCCTGAATTTTTTGTATTGAACTGTAAGTTATTATAAATTCTAGTACATATTTAAGATCCTTTACTATCGAAGAATAAGTCTATATTTTGCGTGCTGCATATCATAACTACATATAATTTTCCTACGCGCTAAATAAACATTTCCTGTCACGTTTATTATAATCAAAACTAGGCTTATACATCTACTTTAGAAGTAAAACAACGAATACAGTACAATATATGATATACCGGATGTATACCATAACATATATGATTTGTTTTTGTAGTACAAATCAAAATAGACAAAAATTAAGCTTTCAACAGAATACAAATATAATTTCAGAAAGTTTCAAATAAGGTTAAATTGGTTTATTCATGAAATAGATGCTGCCTTATATTGGTTCCAATACTGTTCATCTTGTTACCACAATTATAAAAACTTTCAATAATTTCTAAAGTAATCCCTTCATGTAAAATTTTCGTGCAAAATCTTTATTAAGGGACTTTCTTAGCAACCATTTAACATCACTAAGGTTAGCTAAACCAAAGGGCGACAAATACTTTAACTTTTTTTTTATAATACAAGGTGGCAAACG
>DVQG01001417.1:0-10844 GCA_018231605.1 Papilio ambrax
CAAGTGTAATACATATAATACAATTGGAGTGTCTGTTTGTCTGTCTGCAAGCCGCGTTTGTTCCGGGTAAACTCCGAAACGGCTGGGCCGATTTCGACCGGACATATTAGGTAGGACATAGACGTGCATATTAGGTTACTTTTTTATCTCAATATTGCGTGGACGAAATCGCGTGCAACAGCTAATATGACATAAAATGTGACATCGTATTGAATAAATGTCAGGTTTCCTTTTATATACGAACTTTATTCATCGACTTCCACGAATTGATAAAATAACGTGTAATAAAATTATGAAGGCATCAGTGCGTCTAATATGCGTGAAAATAATAATCTACGTGTTAATTTTAACGCCTAAAGGTGACCGTTCGTGTGCACACTTGCACGCATAAATAACTTTTACGACTGAACGATGATGAAAATTAGCTTCAAAGCGACACCTAAATTAAAAAGGTCTTGACCGAATTTAAGCTTCGCCTACCCCGATTAGAGGGCGACAATCTTAAATAAACGTGAAATTATACAAGCAACAAGTCTCATTCATTCATGTAAGGGAGAAAGCGATTCAATTAGAAAGGGAAGGGAAGGAATTTAAAAAGTGAACGCCCGGAAAGTTAGGCGGGAAAGCTCCGTGCTAATAACCTGTTGCTTCCGCGGCTAAATTAAATATGAGTGCGAGATGCGAACACAAAACAATCGGCTATCGATAAAAAATCTCTTAGAGTATAAATACACCCTCTGAACTATTCCTCAATTTCATCTTTTATATTGGATCTGCATAAAACAAGTCTCAAGATTGAACACATTTATCATTTCACAATTTATAAGCTCGACTCTGCCACCCTACGGGAACGTTTTGGAGTACTATCGTGAAATATCGATAAAGCAAAACGCTGACGTAGCAGACACCCCTACGCCTATTCCTTGGCAAAGAGAGCGAATGAAACCGCATAATATAGATACCGTGAAACAGAAAGAGAGAAACGCAAAGACCGCGACGAGATAAGTGCTCTAATTTATACTCAAATTGCGAACGTCGTCACGAGAACCATGTGCTAAATAACCTCTTCATATTTAAAATGTCTTACGTTTGATATTTTTTATATTCAATTTTGCACTTTATCTTGTTAACAATTAAGCCTTAATTAATAAATGTTTTATTTTAAGTTAAATTACCTCACAAATTTTCACTTTAGAGACCGAAACGTGGTGTTGGCTGGATGAATTATATCAATTTGAGTCGTGTGCGTTTTGCATAAGGTTGTTTTTCAGTTGTGATTAAAGTTTGCAAATTAATACATCAGATTTTAAAAGAAAGCCCGTGCATACTAACTAGGGCTGTGTCAAGGTTAAATTGGTGAAGGTATTATATTAGCGAGTCGGTTACTGGGTTAACTGAGACTTTAAGGGGTGGCTTTATGCAATTTGCAGTTAAGAAAAGATCTTCTATAACATTTCTTTATTTGTTGAGTTCGTTTCTTCAGAAGTGATTGATATTTGGTTATTATTTAGTTGTTTAACAAAGTTTAAGATTTCGATTGGAACAAAACAGATTGTTGCAAAGATTTTACGCCTTTTAATAGTTTTAATACTTGATTTTCTTAGTTAGGAACTTTAACTGCTTAGTAAAAGTCTTTAGGAGGTGTTTTTACGTAAACTTTTAGAAGTTTAATTGGTTAAGATTTTCTTTATTATTAGGACAATTTTAAATACTTTAGTTTGATTCTAAAAGGGTTGTACTCATTATAAACAAATTATTTTGCTTATCAACGTCTAAGCAACGTTTACACTTCAACATAGTTAAAGGTTTAATTGAAAATCATGTAACTAATATCATAAAGGTAGTTATTTAAAAGTTACATAAGATCGTTAGGGAAGTTATTCTTGAGTGGCTCATTTCAAACTAGAGTCAACTAAAGCCTCGTAGTTAGCATCGACTCGCATTATCCTCTGCTATTTCAGCGAACAGTAAATAATAATAATTCTGTATCCACATATCCGTGGCTGCATATTGTCGCCTAACAAGCAACCCTTGAGAGGTCGATGGGGGAACACTACGTTTGCGCTCCACGAGTAGAAGAGAGTATGTGTAATTTGTATATTGTGAAAAAGATTCACAAAAAGGTTTTATTTTTCAGGTAATTTGAAGTAAATCGTGCATTAAAAAACTTTGAACTTGGATGTAAATATAATAAGAGATCTTAAAAACATAAGCTTAAAAACATATTTTTTTTATTTTTACGTCTACATTGTCTAGGTTTTATGTAAAATCTATGGTTTCTAAAATAAAGATTCCGGTAACGTATAAAGAAAAATCTAAGTTAAACGTAATTATAGGTAAAAAGCGTTTAAAAGTCCAAATTGAAATATTATCAACAACCCTATAATATTCTCCAAGTCGTTGATTAATAACCTAGCATGCTAGATAACATCAACATATCAACAATGTTGAAGGGAATTTGCATTTGCAACTTTACGAAGGCGGACCGTGTTGCCTGTCAAAACGAATGGGAAATATGCGAGAAAGAGTGACTGGATAACAAGCACACACACATAAATACACATACACTACACGTGGGGTCGAGGCGGCCATCTTGAAAACCATTCACTATCGGAAAATTTAGTTTGCCTCAAAAGGAATTGGAAATAAATAAAATTGAGACGGCTCGTTGTGCGGAAGGTAGCTCGGATGGACGACGTTAGTTATCGAATAAATGGCTGGACGTACGAAAGCGAATTGCAGAAAATATTATAATTCATAAATATTCAGCAACTATACGAACTAATTGTTTTTTTTTTAACTTTCGTTGATTCTAGACATTGTTTGAAACAGAGTTAAGATAGCAATGCAGTTTAAGGGAAGTATTAATATTATAATTAAATAAAAAAAGAGAACAATTATAACAAAAGAAAGTCGCAAAACAATTTAACCTAATGTTACATTTACTATGAATTGATACTACCTACCATACTAATAATGTCACGGTGTCAGGTTCATTCTATTCATCTATAATCCATAAAACATGCTTAATGTTTTAAAATAGTAAAATTAATAGCTAGTCATATATTACAGTTTCAGCATGAGCCCTGCTTTAAAGATTTGCCAAAAAATTCAACGACCGATAAAGTTTCCAACCGAGTCTAGGCAAAGAAAGTCATTTGTTAGTCGATTTAGCATCGCGCTTATTTTCGGCTATCCGACTAGAGGGACCAAAAACGAATAGCGACTAAAACAAATACCTCGTATTCTTGAATAGTGTTGTGACGGTTGTAATGTATCGATAATTTGATATAGCAAATTAATTCTTTAATATTTAATAACAGTTCTCCAATAAAGAAAAATCTAGCATAATTGCAACTTGAAGTAATTACAAATTACTGTAAATTAATATTTTTATAAATTAATTCTATACATATTGATAGGTATTACTTATAAAGAAAACAACTGTAAATCCTAGACCGTTACAGAAAATAGAGATCAGTAAACACGATAAAAACTGTATCTACACTATGAACGGTATAAAGATATTAATTTTATGATTTGCATTACACCTTTTCTATGTTAATTAACTTGAATAATTATAACTGTGGTGTGAAATAATAAATTACAAAGTCGTGATGATAACTGGCCATTAGAAAAATGCAAATTTTGCATCGTTTTTTCTTAATTGCACACTTGTAAGTTTTATAACACGTTAATAAAATGTACTAAATATTTACTCTTTTTCACACGCGACTTAGTACGAGTGGAACTACAAAAAAATAGCCTATGTGTTCCAGGCTAAACTCAACATCTATGCCAAATTTTATAAAGGACAAACTCATTGATCCAAACTTTCGCATTTATAATATTAGTAGGCTCATGGTAATTTGTAGTAACTACCTATAAACAAAATAATCTAAAAAAACAAGAGAATGCTATTTATTAGCGTTTTTTAGACATGTAATAGGTTTATTTTTTTTTATATTTCTCAAATTTTATCGATAACTTATAGTGACGTGAAAACCATCACTATAAGTTAACGTACAAGGAAGCGAATCGCGTCGAAGCGAAGAATTTCAGGGGCACTATAAATGTGTACAGTTTTGTTCCTGACGTCTCTCCATCAATTACGACTTTCGTAAAGCAACACTCCAGCATAGCCCATTTGTTTTTATTTATGGCCCGACTTACTGGCGATAGGGTTTGCCCCGACTCATGCGTACAGACCGATTCGTTTATATCTATATGATTGAAAGTTATGAAATATAGAAAGACAGTTCTTACAGATGCAATAGCTAAGTGCTATTATTTCTAACAAGCTGTTGCCCTTGACTTTGTCCACGCACTATTAAGATAAAAAAGCAGTCTATAATATGCCCGTCTATGTCAGTTACCCTTCAGTAAAGTCCGGTCGAAATCGGCTTAGCCGTTTCGGAGATTACCCGGAACAAAAGCGGTTTGTGGACAGACAGACAAAACATTTTTAAATAATCAGTTTTATCTGAACAATTGGATATTCAGATAAATCAAACAAAACTGGGTGCTGTTCATTTCTCAGTGTTCATCATTCATCCGACTGTTTAGATAAAACAAAGCGTGTTTAGCGGGATTTATAAAAAATCATAGCACAAGCAATTTCAAAACGTATACCTATTTTAAAAAATCTCCTATTTATCTGTCTAAATCTTCGTATGTCAATAATCAAGTGAATATTTAATTTGTTACATATCAAGAAAACCAAGCCAATAAGAAAACGTGAAACATTATTGTAACGGCATACAAGAAAAATATAACCGTCGGCTTTCACTGCTATAACAAATGCAATTAAATATAGCTGTTTCAAAATTGACAGTGCAAATAAGAGAGACAATTTTGCGTCCGTGAAAACTTAGCGTAGTAACCTATAATTCGTATGAAATATCTGCTTATTTCGTCGCTTGTCACATTCATAGCTAAAAATTCGGAATTAAGATATGATGTTACCATTTTCTTTATCAAAGACACACACACATACAAAATAACAAGGTTTTCTCATCGCATAATAAATACCACACTTGCGCAATTGAATTTTTATTACCACTCCATTTTCGACTTTATACCACTGTTATAGATATCAAATTCAAACAACGTGAACTTTGATAGGTACGTTCAGTGAAAAAAGTGACTTTATTTTGATAAACATTAAAAAAGCATTTTTATTGCTTATTTTATCGCACATAGGCCCATTTCTGGTTTAAAGTAAAACCTGTACGACATTCGTATTTAAGCAAAATCCAACCTTAGATTACGACAATAGAGTTTAAATTCTAGTGGGTGGGAAATATAGAAGGTATCGCGTGGGTGAGCACGCGTGGCAACAATAGTGTCCGAAAGGGGTTGTTAGTTTTCGGTACACTGCGCACCAGTTCTGCGCAATCACAAGATGGCGTCGTACAGCCACGCGCCATTTTTCCACATTTCACGGATTATGTTAGTTTATATCAAAAATATCTGGAAAAAATCATAAATGTATTAGAATTGTAAGTTTTAAGCTTAATTATCAAATAAAAAGTAAACTTAAATCATGAAATTGTGAGAAATTGTGTGTTTTATTTATGTGTTGTTTGTGTTCGCATTTAGTAGTGTGACATAGATTCGTTGTAATGATATTTGAATATTTTATTATATTTGTAGTGTACTTATTTACGTACATACTACAGATTGGTTCTGTTCAGGCTAAATATCTAGTGATTTTCAACCGAGACATTGTATTATAAATTCTTTATTATGTAAATAATTTATTCTATACTAAATTAAGGCGAAAGATTTGTATTTTTGTATGTATTGAAATAACTCAAAAGCTACTGGGCCGATTTAAAAAAAAATCTTTCATCATTAGAAAAATATGTTATCGCTGAGTAATATAGGCTATACCTTACGTGGACGAAGTCGTAAGCAACAGCTAGTCATTAATAATTTATTTTGCAACAGAAATTTTCAATAAATAACATGTCACTTGTTTATGAAATAAAAGATATACACAAAATAAAGTGGGATTGGTCGTTGCTTTGTGTTACGTCAATGTATCATGCTTTTAAATTTAAAAAGTACATACTAAGTAAATCATTTTATGCTATGATGTTATTTATGTCATGCCGTAGCCACATGATACTGTAAATACAAGTGCCGATGTTCATGTATTTAGTGCGGGCCGTCGCGGCAACGTGCGCCCGGTCGACTTTTGGCTTATTTCACCATAACGAGCCAACTTTGTTTAATCGAAATACCCAAACCCAAACTTCAAGGGTTTATTTAGATCCTTCCATTCACAAAATTATGAGATGCCGATTGAATCGGAATTACTCAATTTTAGAAAAGTTATAGTATTGATAGTAACAGAGTAAAAATAGCTCTTTAATAATAAATTATTTTTGTTGTTTTGTATTTATTGTAATATAGAGATGATTTTATTTAATTCTGGGATAAACTTTCAATTTCCCACAGGTTTGTAAAGTATAAAATGTTAGATCATTCTAAATTGATGTATTTTCGATTTTATTGCTATTGAAATAAAATTTCAAATTGACAAACGTGACTTAATTTTAAATGTATGCGGATATAAAAAGGCCGAACGTGATCAACACGAAAGCCGATTGCGAGGCATTTTATACAATAAACAGTGGTTATTTTAACCACCCACGTTTTAATATAAAGCAGTATGAAATCGGTTTTACTATAATATTTTTTTTTGAAAATTCAAACCATTGAAGCCAAGTCATACAAAAGTCCGTAGCAGTTTCGTAGCACTTCGTAGCACATGTTTAATAGTCGTTGAGTTTCTTGAAAATTATAATGCCCTCTCTGATTCCCATTTTCAAATTAAATGGCAAACATCCTCAAGACATAAATCATGCTGATGTTTACATTATTGTCGTCTACTTCCAGGTGCGATAAAGTCACCGCGCCGATGTCTTTGACTACAAACAATAAAAAATGTGTTTGATTGAGAATAAAATAATTTTTAGTGATATCAGACGAACGAACCGGTGTGTTAACTTACAAGAGTCCAGTTGAGAAGACGGAAACGCAATAACAATGGAATATGGTTGAGAATCGTCCGCACTACAGAACTGTGCTAACCATGATGAGCTCACGCAGTGAATCCCTAATTTAGGATACCTGTCTCGGTCGAAATAAACTCCAAATTATATTAAATCCTCTAATACTGTAAATATAGTCGATAAATATTTGTCATTGTCCTAATCAAGATTTTTTGTAATAAACGAAACGGTTGTCGTATTTTTTGTGATATATAGTTAATTAAGATATTAAGATTAGTGTTAAAACTGGGTTGTGATGTGTATAGTGAGTAAGGAGCACCGTAAGTAACGTGAGCGTCGTATTAGATGTGTGTTGGGTTTGTGTTGCGGTTACGACGCGTGCACGCCGCGCGTAATGTGGGGGCGTGCGGTGCGCTGTGACGTAGTGTTTGGACGCAGGCGCAGGTGCAGGCGTGGCACGGCGCCGGTAAGATGCGACAGCGGCGTCGCGCGCCCCACCGCACCGCCGCTCTGCTCGTCGCCTGCCTGCTCTACCTCAGCTGTCAAGTCGACGCCGCCGGTGAGTCTCATATATCTTTATTACCTGTAGACTCTCATTTGATTCTCAACTCTATTAATATACAATTTGTATAATATTAAAAAATTCAATCAGCAGTATACATCTCCTTATATCAAGTCAATATTCAGTTTAGTTTTGATGAAACAAATGGGAATCTACGCTTAGTTAGGATAGTTTAAGTAGGATTTAAAACATATGTAAAAAGCGAACTGACGATGATAAACCTTAAAGTAATCTCGGGAATCTTGTATTTAATAAAGGAAATTTGATATTTCAAATTATTATAATACTTTCCTAAAATATGTTTTTGTAGACAACTTCATCGGTAGTATCTTAAACATATTAGTTACTACTTACCTTTGTTAATATATCTAGTTGTGTATATATTAATATCCAGGGTACAAAATCATTTCACCGGTGCTTTATGTTGCCCGCCTTAATATTAATTTTCTACGGTCCCCGTATTAAGTATTCTCGTGCGGTCCGCAACAGAAGCGCAGGAAGGGTTAAATAGTGGCTCCGTATGTATATGGTACTCATACTTGATCATTAGCATACAGGGAAATCGGGCTGTGCATTAACATAAAACTCCGACCAAAAATCCCATGCCGGACTACCCTACCTTGCATAATTATGACCCACAGCTTTATGAAAATTATACGTGAAAACGGACGACACACGCGGTTGGGTTTGGTGATGTATTGTTTTATCTTTAATTCTGGTATTTTTAACCAAAGCACAGTGAAATATTTAACTATAACGTCGTAAAAATGTCAGTTAGAATATATTTTCTCTCATCTATTTCTGGTTAAGAAGGCAATCAACTGGATCTTATTCTTTGCTAGATACCATGCCTTATAAATAAGCTTTTGACTTAGCAGTATTGACACCGAAGCAATCATGGTTTTTATTCATTTATACCTCCCCGCGTATAAGAAATAACGGAATTCTCGTATTACGTCGTATGACTGACGTCACTATAAGCAATCGACTTTTATTCGACACGAATCGTTTATTGCTTTATATACGCGCGCGTCAGTTATACTGGAAAGATATTAACCTGGCTCAGTGCACACTTATTGTTATTTTACTTCTTAAATTGTTACAATAGTATCGTTAGTGACACGCGGTGCGTGTCATTTGCATGAGCGAGCAAGTGCGCGCCTGCGTCGGCGATAAAACGACCGAAGCCGAACTTATGAAGGCAATTAATGAGCGAAATGATACAACAACGCAACCCGCTTCCATCAAATTACCCCTTTTTGTAAATCCGACACAAACTCGCCACTCGACCGCAACGCGGTCTCACCGTTAATTCTCGATTAAGGGTTTTACTGGCGCTCGTAAAGCCAGAAAAGGAAAAAACACGCCTTTATATCGGTACGTATTGGAATAAGTAAAAAAGATTTCCTATTAGATCTTTACGGCACCGGAACGTGGTGAAGTCGGTACTATACATGGTCTCTTTACGGCTGTCGGGTCGATTCAAGCAAAAGAGAAAAACGCCGCACCAGCCACCGACGTCGATTTGCATTTTAATATGTCGAAGGGGATAACACTGAATGAAGCTGTCATATGGTGATGTGATACGTTGTTGGTGTACGGGAAAAGAATAAAGTAATTGCAAATTTACATTCTACGTTAATAAAAAATTGTGCATAACATGTATTGCGAATCTTCAATAA
The DNA here is from genome assembly GCA_018231605.1 of Papilio ambrax. Taxonomy (NCBI): domain Eukaryota; kingdom Metazoa; phylum Arthropoda; class Insecta; order Lepidoptera; family Papilionidae; genus Papilio; species Papilio ambrax. Next base: position 9,267 of record DVQG01001417.1, read on the forward strand.
TCGATTTCGTAGTGTACATTAAAATGAGTCAGTAAAAATGTTTGGACAGAGATGGATTAAATTGTTTATACTTCGACTATCCTCGTGTCTATTTGTCCAAGCAATAAATTTTCATTACTGAAACGAGAAATCGTAATTTGGTGGGAGCTTTGCCGCTCAATGCTAACAGAAAATTAGAATTCCGTTGTCGCTTTTGGTTGAAATCTGAAAATGAAACTAAGCTTATTAAATGATATCTACCAGAGGTCTCTTGTTTGAATTTATTTCGGTCTCTCAGCGTCAATACTAGCAGCCGGTAATAAATCAATTCGCTGAGAGTAAATTTAAAATAGTGAATAATGAATGTGGATTTTATACATTTTTACAATCGGAGGGTACCGAATGATTCAGGTAAAAATTAAAACAGAAATAAATATTACGAGAAAAAGTACTATTAGTTTCTGTTTATAAAGGTAAATTTTTATTTTCTAATAAAGAAATTCTCAAGGTATAAATCTGGTGGAGAGACTGCCACCGCAAACGACGGCTTGTGTCTCAGCGCACAAGGGGATAATCTAAATGCTAATATATCTACGTCACGTTATGGTAAGGATTTCAAGGCGAGCGGCCACGGTCTATCGAGATGCTCCCTTTTGTTTACTGACGACATTTTGATAGGCGAGGTATGAGCTTAGAACCTGGACTATATAAGCAAATTGTTTGGAATGAGAATCCTGGTCGAAATAACATTGCTTTGCCTTATGCTATTAGGTTGTAATGTTTGGACAACTAACAGACTTGCCGATCTAGTTTGCATAGGCACCTCGGCTACATCTACTGCTGTTGCAACCCATATCATTATTCCTTCTTTGGTTTTATTAAATTCACTTTCAAATTTTAAACTAGCTGATCGTCATTTTTAACAAAATAGCTGAAATAATAAAAATAACAAAAACAAAATTTTTTCATTTAAACGACCCAATTTAACCATCGGTCGCCTTTAACATTTTTCGTACTTTCCAATTAAATTTATCAGTATTTTCTCTTCCTTTTTTCACGTCTATTTTATCTTTCAGATAAATTCGAAACGTTTTAATATCAAACATGGAATTCTAATGAGTCCCTCCCTAAAGTACAACACGCCCCCCTCCAACCAATACCATTCGGAATCGCCCCGGGCACTACATTTGCGTCTTATGAATATGAATGAGCGATAATTTCGAAGCTTCGAAGATAAGTGTTATTGTTTGGAGCGGTTCTCTATCGTGCCTATGCCAAAGTCACCGCTCGATATTACCCGCCAGATATTGAATGTTCGCACGACTGAGCAACCTCATACTGAAATTGTAACAGACACATATATATCGCAATTGTCTATAGACGCATTTAAGCTTACAACTTCTATACGATTACTGATTTTATGAATGAAGTTTTGTTCTTTTTCATTTTAGCATTGATGCTAAACTATATTAATCTTCTCTGTTATTACATACTAGCTGTTGCTCGCGACTTCTTCCGCATGAAATTAAATAACAAAAAAAATGGCCTATGTTACTCACAGATAAATTATCTTTCTAACGGTGAAAGAATTTTTAAAAT
>DVQG01001418.1:0-10837 GCA_018231605.1 Papilio ambrax
TTTGTATTTTAAAATGATGGCTTATCTTTTTGATGATGTAATAATAAATAGTTATATCAGAGACGTTTCATAAACTGACGTGAAATTTAGAATAACATCAACCTAGATCTAGATTTTATTTATTATTTAGATATATAGATTTGACAGTTATTACCTAATTTATTGAAATAAATAAACAATTGCGTAATCGAATTATTGTATTTTAATTTACGTTTAACGCTGTATCATTCGAAATTGGCATTCAAAGACTAAATAAGCGTCATCTCATTTTGTATTGTGTAAAAATTGGATACGATTTTAATCAAAATATTACGTCTTATATATAATTATAGTATAGAAGATAGACATTATCGGTGTTAGTCTACGATAGTTCACCGTGAAGCTCAGCTAAACTCGTCGGCGTCGAGCATACGCTGCAGTATGCAAATACTACTGCACCGAACCGGTCCCCGCTGCTCCTACGATAAGCTGGTACCATGCCCGGGAGATAGCAAATAGATAAAATCACCTAACTCTCAGCTAAGGGCCATACAATCGTATACGAGGGCGTTGATTCGTCGACACGACCCCTATGTTAAAACGGTTGCTAGTCAACAATAGATAAAAAATGAAATAATCCCCCTTGTAGTAATAACAAAACTAGTTTCCGTAGTAACAATTTTTGGTTATGAAAGGGTCCTGACGATTGCTCACAGAGTTAATCCATTACTGACGTCAATGTTATTGAGGCGTGCACTGATACGTATTGCAGTGCAGTTAATTAAAAGAAAAAAAATGCAATGCATCAGAGTTGCGTGGATACTTGCGTTATTTGATTCAAATCACCTCAGTAACCTGATTCTGTCGCGGAATAACTAATTGGCATGTTTAATAACACTCAATTGTCGAACTAGTGCTTTGTTAATTACATCTATGACGTGTTCTTAAAAGCCGTCATCATAACACGTCACAATTTCAACTTCAGATATTATACCGAATCTAGAATAACATTCTAAAGTTCAGTTACTTTAATTCACACAGACTATAGACTATTTAATTCGAATTGGGTGATATACAGAGCTTTTTGATTTACCAACAGCTGCCTTTTTACCACCCGTAGCTTTTAACTTCCAACTTAGCTATCAAATTTGTATCGTATAAATGCCTCATAATTCCATCTTAAGTACTTAACTTAATCTTCTCATTTCACGTATTAGTTCCATCCCATTAGGCATGGGTCTGTCGCGAAGTATTCAAGGTATAAGAGTGTTGAGATGTGGTATAACTGACGGACGGTAACGGTCTTGAAGGCGACCAGCTGCGAACAGATGAGCGGTTCTCGTTGGTTTGGCGAAATCGCCCTCCGCGCGCGCCATCGCAACGGCACGGCACCAGTCGGCCACCGCGCGGTCCCCAACGCGCACTGTCGTGTTGCGCGCGACCAATTTTAAAATCGAAATCTCTCGATCAGTGAAGGGAGTTGTGACAGAAGTGTTGAGTGTCAAGTTCAGTGTTGGTATATTTCGAATTGATTGTGGCTTTTTATTACTATTTGCAATTCATTCGGTTGATGTCCTTTTGTTTATTGTAAACGTTAATTATTTTTTGGAATGAAGTTCAATATTTTTAACGAGATATTTGTATTTTCAAAGAGAAGCTTTGCAATAAATTGCAATGCTTTCATAAGATACCTATTCATATTTCTTGATAATAGTAATGAAATATATGACTTTTAAGTTCACGATGATCTTATTTTACATTTTAGAACAACTTGTCTGCTCATGATCATAACATTGTAATTTAAATAAAGAAGCTTTATATAGTTAACTTTTAAATATCAGATCCTGTAAGTAATAAGTAAATTGGTCCCAGTTTTATGTATAAAAAAAAATAGTTTACAAAACTTTTTGCTCAACTTGAATTTGTTTAAAACCATTGTGTCTTTAGTGAACCGAAAAATAATTTCCTTTTAAAAGTTTAACGGATAGTAGTCTCCATAAGAATTTACATTTAACAGTAAATACTTCGTGAAATGGCCGTAGGCTTTCGAAATACTGTCGTAATAGTTTCTTAATTACTTGCCTATTAAGTTAAAGCACGATACTTTGTATAACGACGCTCGCAGAAAACCGCAGCGATGATCTACTATTTAGTTAATGTGTTGCTAGGAGTGAGATTGGATTGCAACAATAAACCTGGTTTATAATCCTCAATATGGCACTCTCTCCGCTAGTGTTATAGCCTCGACACGAACCGTCTTTTACAACAGTTGCTTATTCTTATTTATCTCGTTTCAATATCGTTATGTCATTCTTGAGATTCAGTTTCCAATAGATATGATCTGATTTGAAATATTTCTCAAGACAATACCAAAACAAACTTCGACGACAGTACTGCTTACTAATGCCTCTTTTGTATTTCAAACAGCCTACAAAGACATTTTATATGACCCGTGATTTTTGGTCCAAGACATACTAAATAATAGACAGAACAGAATCGTACGCTTTTCGTAGTTTGATGTTAAGTTTGATACATTTATTACGATGGTTTTTCATAGTCTGTTTATTCATTCTATGCTAAAGTTAGTATATATAGAAGTTACTAACGCTTCAGTGAGCAATATATTATAGTCGTAATATTATCGCGATACAACGATACCCTCTTAACTCATTATAGTTTATAAATACATTTTTAATGCAGGCCAAATGCAATCACGTTTTAAAGCTTTCGATTTTGTTTTTAATGCTCCACCTTCTAATGGAATATTCTAAATATAGGCTGTTGCTTTTGCACCATTAAGTAGTGTATGATTAATTGAAAATGATTCCCAGATATTGAAGTTAAAGTAATTTTCAAAATACAGTTTGAATCTACAATTTTAGTTTTGAATGTTACGTGAAAAGTGTAATCAAATGAGAGTTTTTTTAATGTCAAATTAAAACTATACGAGTAGTCCAATGGGCGTAAGTCATTTTCAATGTCAAGTGGAAACTGTAGTCAAATGTGCGTGTCCTTTTCAATGTCAAGTGAAAAGTGTAGTCAAATGGGCGTAAGCTATTTCCAATGTCAAGTGAAAAGTGTAGTCAAATGGGCGTTATATTCGATCGTTGACCGTACCGTACTCGTGTTTTTGTGGTGGGCACGACTGTGGCAATAGAATTGTAGCACGTGCTCCAACTCCAATAAAGTTGTTCTGTCAGTACAAATGTTTGCTTAGATTGTTTTCACCTTTTGATTATTTCATTGACGCATTTCGTAGAGGAATGCTCTTGGTATTAGGAAGTTCGAAATCAAATTTCTTATTAAATGAAGCTAACTTATCTGATAGTTTTATTTATTAGGCAGTTTGGACTGTATTGTTCTGAACAAATATTAAACTATGTATCAGTTTCACATTGTCATTATCATAGTTTGCTTCAAATTCACCATAAATATGTTCATGAGCACATTTTGTTACCGCACAATCCCAGCAAAAGCAGGCCTTCGTTCTATTTTTACTAAAAAACGTTACGTCGCTGTCGGGTCTCGACCGGGCCTTAGTCCGTGTCTGTTATTATCAAGCCGCTATAACAATTTCAAAGCATGTACTTACAAAATAATTGCGTTTTCTAAGCACGACTCGCGGGCATTAACTTTTTACGCATTTGCGTACAGTTTATGGTATTTACAGCGAAAAGTTCGAACGTTACCCAATTCATTTATAAACAATTTTCATTTATAAGTGAACCGTTAGTAATCAATTTAATCGGTTTACAAAACAAAACATAAATTAGTAGAAGTTAACTAGAGTTTTTTGTATGTTAGAAATAATGAAAAAAGTTAACACAAAGTCATATTTAATACAGAAATAAAATTAATCAGTAAATGTAATTTAATGTAGTGGACTAATGTTTAATAAAAATACCAAGATCAGATACGTAAGAGCGAAAGTAACAGTGGGTAACGGAGTCATTTCATGTCAGCGTCGACAACGAGATACCGTAACACAATGGACTCCATGTTATTCGTATAGACGTGCTTATCCGGATTTCGGTTCGGTTTTTTTACACATAACATCCCTTTTATACCAATACTGCATGCAATATTGAATTTATAAATTTATTTACATAAGACTTGAGGCAAAAAGTTCATACATTCTAATCGGATGTATTTTATTTCGTATGTCAAGTTTTTATGACTATTGTTTAAATCCGTTGTGGTATCTTGTAGAATCGACCTCATTACGCACTGCACCTGTTTGTTATGATACTGTTTTTAAATGATTTTACATTACAAAGGATGTCAACCGAATTATAGACCTCATTATATATCATAGGGTCATTAGTAGTTGTGTGATGTGGACCAAATCTTAGTGCAAGGTCAGTGATGGTATGGATTCGCCATGCCGGATTGGCGATACAACGTGCTGTCGACCAGCGAGGCGTTCCTCGACGGCGCCGGCCCGCCGCGAGACCCTCTGGTGTCTAGCTACCCGCGACGCGCCGACCGCACGCGGCCCATACACACCTGCCCCTACACAACTATCTTCCTAGGAAGTCGCTCGCACGTGCCCTACCGCCTGCCAACGCATTCTGAAAACGGTGACCCATTTGCAGATGCATATTCCGTAGATCGTTCCTCCAATTTGACCGATACGTCCAGTTTCGCACGATACGAGGATTGTCGTCCACAGATAGACGAAACGCTATCAGAAGAGAACGAACAAGTTTACTCCGACGAAAAGACAGATGAAAATTTATCACTCCAAGTTCAAAAGGTGCCATACACATCAAGCGTGTATTATATATCCGCTAAATCAGAAACATTAAATAAAGATGGACAGGGAACTGATCTATTCCTGGTCGAAGCATCGGAATCAGACGCTTTGTCGTCCTGCACGTGCGATAGCTTTGAACGCTGTGAATTCGACTGTAGGGATTTTGAACCATTTTCTGACACGTGCTGTTGCGACCCACTTAGCGATGGAGTGTGCAGTCGTAGTCCAAAAGTAGTGGAATCACCGGAGGATTTTTGTGACAAAACCGTTGATGAAGATGGTGCATCGGCGCGAAGCGATATGGACGGTCTCGATTTGACTTTGTTCGAACCGGCGCAAACGGAATCAAACCAGTGCGAAGTTCAGACATCGAGTCGCAGCGCGGGGACGGCAGCGACTGGTCTGTGCGGGGTGCTGTATTCTGTAGCGGCTTCCGGTAATGGTGAGTTGAATGATCATTTATTAATTAAGTAAACGGAGCGCGACTGTTGCTGAAGGTGTTCATTAATAGTGATTAGGAGCGCATCATAGTTCGGTCGGTCGAGCTATCGACGTGTGGTCGGTCGGCACATCGTCAATTGCACTCGTATCGGATACGAGCAACGGTTTGCGGCAAATTACTATCACATCAATCACCCTCATTGTCATAGCCGTAGCAGTAGGCTTATGGACTAACGCTTTATGTACATAACGTGCTCAACGTTTGCGTTAACCATTACGCGAACGAGTCTTTTGATCTTGATTTAACTGTGATTCTTATATATGAAAATGGGCAACATGCTTATTGCATTGTATACATTTTTTGTTTAATATTTTCTTACAAAGTGAAGTGCTTGTTAAATATAACAATTACTTCATTTGTAGTGTTAAAATGATATATGTTTTAACATCACATTTAAAGTTTTCATTGACATAATTATTTTAACCTTTTTACGGTATTCAGTACGGGTAAGTACACTATTTTTGTATTGAGTATGTTGCAGTAACTTTACAGAAACATTGTAGAAAAAAGTTTTATAGTAAAAATGCTGAATCACAGCTGTGTTACTGCTTTTATGGCTCCAGTAGCGCTAGAATTCTATTACCGTTATCTATTCGCAAGTTTCTAATTACAACTGGAGATGGAGGGCGATTGTTAACTCGCATGCAAATCCGATAGATGTCAGTCTAAATAGATGCGCATACAACCACACATCTGTCGAAAAAAAAACCATTAATTTACAACGTTTGTAATGAATTCTAACGGTACGTTGATTTAATACGTGCTAATATCCATTGTAAGGAGCTATCATAAGTCATGTAAATTCAAATTGTCTATTATACGACTAATTATTTCCGTGTGAAAGAATACAATCATATAGGCCCGTTATCATTTTGTAACAACATATCATTAAAAGCACTTGAATATCTGTTTAATGGTATAAAATGTGGTTTTAATATAAGCTGGTGCTCTGATTGCCGGTTTCGTACACCGACTCTCGTTTTGTTCGTATTATTATAACAAGCGTAAATGTCTCGGTTCTTCGAAGGGAATTTTAATGAAACTTTGACTTTGTGTTAAAGAACGTTCAGTAGTTTATAGTAGAGTGTTTTAGGCTGTATTTGTACTCCAGAGAATTATTTCATTATGGTATCAAAATAACGATATCGTGATAGTCAATTTGATAATTCAGAACTTTTTTTGTATTAAGTTAGTTTTCAGGAATCATCTTATAAAAATGGATAGAACAATAGTATTAACCTATGGCCTTAGATACTTAATAGACTTCTTAAAACAAATACCAACCGTTATCCCTAATTTCTCTGGTATTATTAGCATTACAGCAATACTTTTTGTTAACACAAAGAGAGTTTTTAGTTTCGTATAATATTTCGTAAGGGGTCAGAAAAGGAACAGTTCGGTAGGAGCGTGTTCTCAGTGCGAGCATTGTTGTAAAAGAATTACGAGTGGCCCTGGCCGTCACGACCAGCCGTATTTGTGTTATGAAAGTTAATGCGATGTACTTAAATATTTTACGATGTTTTGTTGCGGTCAAAGGGTGTTTACATGACGGACAGCTTGTATGCTGTTCAATTTTCTTACTCATGAATAAAAAATACTTTGCAGAACAAAATCTTTCATTGATATTTTAGGAAGCCTTGATCTCATTTTTAGTCATCTGTTAGCCGTTTCCATGAGAGTTATGGAGAAGATATACTTAATATAGCTACTAAATATTTAATTAACTACAAAACCGTAATTTGAGTACAAAACCTCAAGCATTTCATGTTTCCTTGTTTGACAATCAAACTGTCTGTATTTATGAAATTGTCCAGTTCTCATGAAATTGTTATGAGAAAGTATTATTTCCTGCTGAGAGCAGACAAAACATCATCCGTTGCTTTACCAGAAAACGGTAACGTCTTTACAAATATTAAACACAATTTAAGCACTAGTGGGAAATTAATGATTTTCATTATGTTTGATTTAAATTTTAAACAAAACTAATCATCATCCTTTTAGTTAAAATATGTAGTGTTGTCTTTTTTAAATGTTCTTTATAAGGTAGTATATGTAAATACTTATTGAAATACACACTCACAAGCTGTTCATTGGGAGTTACGAATAGTAAAGCTTATTCTGACAAGGATATAGTGCTACAGTACGACAATTTATCGTAAGGTTTGCATTTAATACAGGTTCTATATGTCAATTAACGTGGCTGTCTCCGTCAGGATGGGCTGGACGTGCATCCTCACGCATCTATATGATCCTCCGTGAGCTCATTATAAAGTATAATAAGCCTTCCTGTATAAGGCATTTAGCAGAAGACTTGCGTTTTGTAAGACGAGGAATGGAATTGTTTTATTTATCGTCAGAAGAATACGATGCGCTTATCACATCACAAATTTTATCTTGCATTAATCAAATTTCATTAAAGTGCTTATAATAATCTTTAGGGCATTTCTCAAAAATTTTGAAATAAATCAAAACGTGAACAAGAAGAAAATGTCAAGTCAAAATTATATGGATTTATTGTATAAGAAACATAGATTTTATTAACATAAAACGGTGGTATCATAAAAATATTCGTATCTTTCGTTTTAATACAAAGATGTTAGCGTGAGGAAAACTAATATTAGCTAAGAAAAGCTGGTATTTGAACAATTTGTGAAAGTGTTATTGTTTATGTATTTTTATGGTAACGGCTCTTTATGATTGTTGCAAGTAAAATGTATTAAAAAAACTGACGTGATGATTCTTGCGGTGTTTCCAATTTGAAACCGTACTAGAGGTAATTCGAGTGTAAAACAATACGTACAATGAACTACGGAATTGAATTTACGGTATAAACGTATCAACAAACATGGTTATATACTTTTAAGTAACTAAATCTATATAAATATACACAGAAAATGTCTGTGTTCATAATACCTGAAAACACCGAATGGCTTTGCGTTAGTTTTCATATTAACAAACAAAACAAGCTGTTTAATTCGATCCGACAAGTGTAGCTAGTTAAATTGTTTGCAGTTGTTGCAAAGCATACAGATGTATCTCAAATATCCAAGTGAAGTACCGTGACGCCGTAACCTACTTGCAATAAACAAGTGTCGAGTTACAAAGAGAAATAATTATACCATGTCGAGGACTTTACTCCTCGTCTGTCAGAGGAAGTTAGATGATAATAAAATAATTAAAAAATTGAATGCGACAGAAACAGAAATGATGAAAAAAGCTCTTGTTATGTAATTTAATCTTCCGCCTTAGATGTTTTTTTACTAATGCGTAAAGAATAACATTTTGCTAAAAGTAAATACGAGTTAAAAACGTTGTACTCCTATATACTCCTAATATGGATGTACATAAATTAGAGAATTGTGCCAGAATGTCATTAAATAAAAATCAGTAATCTCTAAGTCATGAGCGTGATTGCTTACTACTTAAATAAATTTTATGTCGTATGAAGTTATTCTGCAATTAATGACCCTTCCTACTTTTGTTAGTTGCGTAATTTGCCGGTAACGGATAATACAGGGATAGGCATTTCAAGATCCGAGTTGTTGCTGTGAGAAAACCCATGGCACACCATAATAGTCGCGATCGTTGGCCTACAAATGCTTAACGAGTTTACTTATCGCCATCGATAGTTCGTCCAATAAAGCTGCGACCACACCAAAGAGATAATCATTTAGTCATTTTGATTTAACAATGACCATAAATAACCGTGTAAAGTATTATAACTGATTAAACCAAGATATAGATAAAAAGTACCTAATGTTACAAAAGTTATGAACTAAAGAATATTAACCATAGTGGTACTTAGGATCTTAGAAATTCGTAGTCATTGCCCTCTTTTGTTTTCACATGAAATACTAAAATCTTAACTTTACAAAGACTAGAAAAAATAGATAATTTGTAATTAAGTTCGTTATTTTTAATCTCTTTGACGTATTTCTTTATCTAAAACCTGTCTAAATATCCATATATGACAAAATGACCTTCATAAAATGCAATGAAATGTATCGTATTATTTTATCTTATAAGCGTATGACATTGAGATCGCGTTTTCACGTACAAATGTTGTTTGTCCGCATTTTGTTAAGACATTATTTTAAAAAGATAAATTTTGAAATGTCGTAAACGTTTATGACATCAATGTTTAATCTCGTTGTATTTTAGAATTAGTATGTCAAGTTATTTAGGGATTTAAGGTCGTTGGCATACCGGTTTAAAAATATTTCCAAGTCTACACAATCAATGTTACTTAACTTTCACCTCAGTGAGACTTATGTCAGCGTGTAACCGTAAAACAATCAGTTATTGATAGACTTTCAATTGGATAACTACTTATTGTACTCATAAGACTACATTGTCGTTAATTTTAATTTTAATAAGGTGTGCAGGCAAAAATAAAAATATTAATGCTGCGAAACTAAACGATTACAGCCACAGGCATGACAATTTACGAATACTATCGATGTCAGTAACTACTGTGGCTAATAGTGTCCGTCCACTATAACTGGGGCGGCTCTGTTTGTTATATATAACTATAACAAATGAGTTATTTATACTTGTACTATTCACCAACTTTTTACCTAACAAGAAGAAGGGAGCAGCTGTACTGTTGGTATTCAGAATATATTCATGGAATTAAATATGTTTCCTTTGTTAGCTTCTGGATTCTGATGATTATTGAATGATGAATGTGAACAACGGTCATTGTAACCAAATAAGTTAAATGTCAGTATAGTACAGCTGGCGGTGGGCACGCGCCTTGTTATTGCGGCACCTGCAACATTCGCCAGCGCGATTGGTTCGATTCTTCCAGCCATGTTCCCACAACGCACTTAAAACCTTCGAATAAACAACATACCTTTTAAATTACTACAACCTTATGAAAATGCTATTACTAACAAATTACTGTAGTTTTATTATAACAGCATTTAACGTTTTATAATACCTTTTTTAATGGCAATAATGTTGTCGAAAATCCTTTTAAAGTTAAAAATACATATTGTGAGGGGTAGTTAAAACGTAATCGAAAAATGGAATTAAATTGCTCAATCTTATAAGAAGAGTAATAGACCATTTAAACATGCGGGATAAAATCATGGAAGCAAGAACGGAAGTATGCAATAATAGGTGGCCCTTCGTTAACCCTTTGTTGATAACCTAAGGGGAATATTAAAGGAGCTATAGCCATTGGAATACGCTTACCGACTTAGCGCCTTTATAAGTGTTCATTTATATGTAAATCCTATAGTGTCTTAAAGTCATTCAGTGTAAGAATAAATCGAGTGTTATTATAATTGGCCTCTCTTCAATGAATTCAATAGCTTAGTTACGGAAGAAGTAACCTCTTTTCTTCTCGAATGAACGTAACGTCTTGTTGCGCTTACAAAGTTTATATTAGTTGAACTGAATCAAAAGCATACATATATTACGAGTAAATTTATAGTGTTATAATTTAAGACGACAGCATAAAACGTTTTTCAGAGGTGTGCAATACAGTTCCATTGAAATATTTATTAACTAGCTGTTCCCTTGCGACTTCATCCGCATAAAAATACACTAAAAACAAAATATTCTCAAAAAAACAGTACACTAAAAAGTAACGA
>DVQG01001419.1:0-10829 GCA_018231605.1 Papilio ambrax
AAATAAAAATCTTTACAGATATTAAAAATGAATGAATAAAAATTGTGTACATAAATGCGCATGGGAACAGCTACTTTAATATTACTTTTTAACCCACCTTACTAGTCTTTTGTCAACACCGCATCTTAGAGAAACAGTATCAACTATGTCGTCGACTAATTTCGGATCAAGGCGTTTCTTAGGAGGTTTATTTGCGAAGGCTGGTGATTGCTTTCCTGATAGCGAATGGGTCGCTAGCACTCTAAAAAAAATGAATCATGGATATAAAATTCTTCGACAAAAAGTAAACATGGAATGTTTTTTAAGAAAAAAAAGGGAAACAATTGTTAAGAATTTTAAATATCAGTGTAACTATTACAGTATTTGCTAAGATCAGTACCTGCGTGGAAATACTGCTTGTAATAATTGTCTCGTAACGCTCGTATACGAACTCCAATCCAAATCTTCAAGCAGTTTATGCGGCACCAAAACACTACCATTTCCTATCGGAACCTAAAAAATAAAGTTGTAAAGTAGAAGGTCAAAACAGAACATATACACGAAATAGAATAAGTATTGTGTCTATCATGCAATAATAGGATTTAGTTGTTTACCATGTCTGTGTTATTGGGGGCTGGTTCGCCAATATTTGTAGTGTGGGCGGAAGCTCGTCTCACACGAATTCCCACAGCTTCCGAAGGATCCGCTTCCCGATTATTTGTGTTCACATTCTGGCTAATCCATTCTTCTTTTAAAGTAGAACATTCATTCGCACTTGTATGATGATTCGGTATAGTTCTCTCCCAGTCAGATGTCTCTGACATAATAGATACGGCATCGTTTAAAGGAAGATTTGATACCAACGTCGTGAATTGTTTGTAAAGTCTGTGTACTACCACTTCTACGTCTTCGATCGCTGATAAAGTAGGTAATTTTTCGTTGAGCTCTGTTTGTGTACTTTTATCGCAGTTTTCTTGAATCTTAATTTTTTTTCCTAAAACCGGTTCCGGTAGTGGAGTGCTGCTAAGTAGCAATGGGTTGTTCTTGCTGTTATGAAACGATAGGTTGTTGTATAGTGCGAGGGATGACTCCGCATTGTTATTGTATTGGTGATTTTGTTTGATTGTCGATCCGTTAAAGATGTGGACATTCGACTGAAATCAGCAGTGTAATTAAAAGGTTTATTTTTGGTTAAATAAAACATAAAATATTAAATTCGATTTTATCGACAGTACATACCTCTTGTTCACTCTCTGATGTATCATCGTCGTGAATGTTTGAGCGTTGTGATGTACGACAAGCAACTGGGCTTGAAACAGATTGACGTGTGCTCCTTCTTTCACCCAGAAGCTGGAACATATTTTGATTAGGTTATCGACAAACTTAAAAAATGAAGGATATATATGTATATATGTCTAGAATTGATAGACTAACTTACCAAGTTTCCCGGTACACTCTTCATCTCTTTTATAGTATTAACACATAGTGAAACGACATTTTTTACTTGTTGATCTTGTCGTTCCAATAATGTTTTAAGTTCTTTAACGTAACTCTTGTTATCTAGAAAAAAATGATATTGTTAAGTATAACATACGCATAAGGAAAAAATGTTATGATAGACAGTAATAATCAAAAAACAATAGCAATATTTCTGTACAGGGTACTAAAGTACATTCATTAATTTTGAAGCAACAAAATCTCACAAAGGTTGTTACAGAAATGTGAGCTTATCATACATCTACAACAAAATTGTTTAGTGTATATTAAGAAAAAGATTATAAAAAAAAAAACAAATTCAAGTCTTAGACTTACCGGATATCCTGAGGATCTGTGCCTTACGAAAACCATTGCCATGTTTATTCCTGATGTTAACTACCTTCCCAACATGCACGTCACTACCGTCACTAATCAAGGAATTGGCGGTGACAATACCATAGGACGAGAATACCGCTTCCTCTGTCCATTCTACAAGCAACCAAAGATGTTGAGACATATTAAATCTAAGTTATATTATGCACAAGTAATCACTAATAGATCGCAACTTCAACTGAACTAAAAAAGGCTCATACTGTTTCGCAGGTAAAAATAGGCGCATCCCTAAACACCCCAAATCTCAGCTGGGACTCTACCCCAATGAAGAAAAAAATTAACAATACCATTGGCATCGGTCATAAATGATTAACGGAACTTAGTTTTTAGGTCTACTTTAGCGTAAAACATTACGACAGTACAAAACAATTACTTTTAGTATAAAATGAATCAAACTATTTTTTTTAAAGATAGGTCGTTGTTTACTCTTGCAATCAAACAAACAAAAATGCACGTGCGTAGTCTACTATTCACATTTACCTATTTCATTTGTTTAATGAATACTAATGAAATATTGTCATATGTTATTGCAATATATTATATTCTAGATGTGTACTTAATAAATTGTTTGGTTGTTGCAAATACTATAATATCCTAATAAGAAATTTTAACTTGTGCGAAAACCCTGAATTAAAATAATAATTATTGATTTCAAATTTATCGAACAAAATGTGGCTATCTTCCAAATTATCGTAAAGTTAAAATCCACAGCTTAGACTCTGTAAAGATTTTTTTAAATATAATTTTTAATTAAACACATTGGTTATACTAAAAGCAAGTTTGTAATTTCTAAAATTTGCCAGATTGGGCTACTATCCTTACTATTAGTTGTATAATAACATTTACCTGTGTGGTACCTGAAAACCTTCTAGGTAGGTAAACTTACAAGGCCATAGCCTAGAATGCCGACCACTAGTTAACAAAAATTTATTCCTTAACTAGTGGTCGGTACATCGTGATATATTTAAATACGTTAGTAAAATATACAATTTTGTGATAGCTTTGTACTGACCACTAGTTAACAAAAATTTATTTCTTAACTAGTGGTCGGTACATCGTCATATATTTAAATACATTAGTAAAATATACAATTTTTGTGATGGCTTTGTACCAGGAGCCCACTTATTGCATTGAAGTGCTAATGTACTTCGCTAAATACAGTATTATGTAATATTTCTAAAACATACAAAGTGTGTTTTAAAACGTTTGATTCTGATAGTAAATAGGTATGATTACTTTCTAGTACTCCATTAAAAATAAGATGTTACTTATTTGATCCTCCTAAGTTATATACTTGTTTAATTCCAATAACAGCATGTTAGAAAATAAACACAAAAAATAAGCGTCATTAGCTAATAACTTATATTACTTTGCAGATTAACTATGAAAGTTATTAAAGAAATACTTAATGACTTTCGGGGATTTTTTTAAACAATAGACAACAGGTATTTTGGTTCAGCGAAATCTATTATAATGAGCTCTAGTAATAACAAGTCGTGGTGATACTTTTATTGCCCCTGATAAACAATTGAGCTTAAATCCGCCTAATTCCCGTCTGTAGTCCGTACCGGGGAAGGTGATTTGTAGAAGAAGATGGTAAATTAGAATCAGTATTCAACGAGTGTTTGTCCATGCAACTTCTCCCAAATATAGGGTTGGTTCTAG
Source organism: Papilio ambrax (assembly GCA_018231605.1). NCBI lineage: Eukaryota > Metazoa > Arthropoda > Insecta > Lepidoptera > Papilionidae > Papilio > Papilio ambrax. Next base: position 3,514 of record DVQG01001419.1, read on the forward strand.
TAAGATTTAGTGAGTAGTATTTTTCAGTTGTGAAATTAAACAGTGATCATGTCGACTGTAAGTAATTTTATATTATATTTTTAATGTTTTTGTATGCATTGTCCTACAAATAAAGAAATACTTTTTGTCAAAAATTGTTCATGATTATTACTTTAGTATTTCTCCGTTAGTGAAATTTTTCAGCTAATGTCTAGAAAATTTACAGCGGCGGAATTGCCCTTATAATTTATTTAGTTAAGTCGATATCTCGATTTGATAACAGTACATGATTTTACATCTTTATTTCTACCTATAACATACGTGTTCTCTTTTACAGGTTGAAGTACCGGAGAATGCCACCACAAATATGCAGGACATGCAGGATGCCGCGGAAGCGCTTCTCTCTTTACGCGGAGAGATTGAAATTAGAGCGGAATCTTGTAAGACATTCTACTATTTAAATGCTTTTTTATGCAACTATATATTATGTACAATAACATTTAAATTCCATAAAAATCCCGAAAAGATGTAATTGCAAAAGTTTAATTTACTTGTCTTTATAGAGATACAAAAATCAACACGTGTCGCCAAAAGCGTTACAGAAAATAAATATATAAATCCTTGTTTCAGCAAACAGTTCCACGTTAAGTGAAGGAGAAAGAAACGCAGTGCAAACTCTAATATTGAGTGCATTATTCGTACCAAAGACGGTAAGCTTAATTTAAATTCGTGCTTTAAATGTATTTGTAGTACTTAATAGTAGCTTTTTTTACATAAAAAATACCAAAAATCTTAGTTATACAACAAGTATTTGCGTAAAACGTGTGATATACCGATTGCAAAAGCTTGATGTAAAGTATCAATTACTTTTCAGACCGAATCGAAAAATTCGAGCCGCAAGCAGAGTTCTACGGAAACGCCAATTACGCCAATCCCAAAAACTGAAACCTTGGTAAGTGCCTTCACTATTGCTACTGATACCTTGTTGTATTAACATTAATAATCAAACAACGTCAATATATTTAACAGATTCTAATAGTATTATTCGTAAAAAAATCAAGTTTAGACTTACAGACATTTGCAATTAAAGACAACATCCCATTTTAGGTTTGCAAATACTGCCGCGGTATAAACTACTATAAGAGTCATGATCAATTCAATTCGTCCCAACAAGTGAGTGTGTTAAACAAATTAGAATCACCCTGCAAAGAAAACGGATCTCAAACCACACAACAAGAACGACCAAAGGCAAAGGGATGTGATGCAAGCACACAGACCGGTGACTCAGCGACTGAAGCAGATTCCACATTGGAGGACACGTCTACTAAAATCACAAGTGTGAAAGCTGAAAGGATTACTCCACCGTCAACTTCTAAATCTAGTTATACTAAATCACCAAATCCTAAAAGACAGAGGGAATATGCAAATAACAGTGTTACCAGCAAAAGACAATCACAATACAATAAGAGTCTTTCGAGTTATGTTGAAAGTGACTTCGTAAGTAAACATTGTGACTGTTGACTATATTAATTGATAGATACAAACTTAATGTTTTAAAAATTGTCTTTTTTCAGGAGTCTCCTAAAAAGAAATCCAAGAAAAACGTAACGCCGCGTGAAATAAGATTGTACAACAAAAAAACGTTAAAAACTACAAACAAAACTAATTTAAACGGCGATTTGGTAAGTAACGAATTAAATACTGCAACAAATTTAAAATCTTACCATCAAACCTTTGAAATAACAAGTGAATATCAATTTTTACAGGTTCCTATTGGTGATGGACATGCATTAGTTCCAAACCGTCTACTAAAACATATGGATTGGACATCGTACACAAATGCAACCAGAAAACTTTTGAGGGCAGTGTTTTCAAGAAGGTAATACAAAATTATAGTTGCAACCAACTGCATTATTTCCTAATTTCATTCAGCTTTTAAATGTAATTATTATTTTCAATATTTCAGTGTACTGGCTACACATTCTCTTACGGGGAAACCATCACCGGCATTTCCAAACAAGCCAGCAAAGAAACAATTAAATCCAATGCTTGTAAATGACATAGTTCAAACTGTTGTGGATAATTGTCGGGTTCCGGAGAGCGTTGTAAGGACCAGTATAACGACCAAGTGCGCTGACGAAAGCAAAATGCTCCGCAGTCGAATGCGAAAAGATAATCGCAATTGTGACGTAGTAGATAGAGAAAATATTTCACCATCCGACAGCAAATCTGACGATTCCGACGATTCCTTCTACTCCGACTAATTTTGTAATATTAAACATTTCATTGGTGTACTTAGTATGCAGATTCAAACTTAATGCAAGGTAATTTACAATTATTTATTTATTCTGTAAACCCGTGCACATCTTTAAAATGTTTTTGAATACTTACCAATAAATTCACTTACTAAGATATTTTTATAGATATCATCGCTGAATAACGAGGGACGAAGACATAACAATCGTACCTGAGAAATAGTTATAGTTGTAGAGAGAAGTGTTTGTTTTTTGTCATTTAGTCTCTAGTTGCAAATGTTACTTTTATGGTTTTAGACACACTGACACTCTATATTTATTACATATCTAAATATAGTTAATAATTTAATGTAGTATTACTATTATACGAAATCAACAAGCATTATTCAGAAGACCAGTAAAGTAACTCTTACTATTTTAATTTTCATATATGTATCTTGACGGCTCTTAAAGCCAGTCGCTGCGCAGCGTGCCGATGACTATAACATTAGGGCTGCCAAGATATCTAAAAAGCGTAATAACTCTGAATCGTTTCTATTCGTTAAAATTAAGAGTATTTTTGCCCAGTGCCTAAATAAAAATCTAATTTTACTGTCATACTCACAGTATATTAGTTTCTAGGGCTTGTTTACTAACGGTGGTTGGAGTATTCTGTGATTTAGTATGGCTTAGTACGAATTTTATTTATCGTCAATCAATAAAGACTTCATTCGTATTAATGCCCCTGTTGATTTAATTTTGTCAAAAGTGTATAATACATGTATGTTGCAAACATACTTTGTAATTTTATTAACTTTAGTGCAATAAATGTGTGCAAAATTTATGTATTTTTTATTCACTCATTTGAGTCAACCATTTCTTACATAATCAATCCCATATTTTCTTTTCTGTTTTAATATACAACTAACTTTTGATTGCGATACCGTCCGTGTGAAATTAGGAAAAACTAAATAAAAGCCTATGTTATCTTCCAGCCTATGTTCTACAACTGTGTCAAATTTCACCGACATTCATAGCCGCTCAGCTAATATATTCTAACCAACATTCATTCATGCAAACTTTAGCATTTTTCATGCTAAATTTATATAATGCCTTATAAAATGCTGCAATTTATGTATTGATACATATGACAATAATGATGGTTGTTCTCAATATTTACAACATTACTTGATATTTGTGGAAGCTAGAAACTTGCTGGCTCTTAGACTATCTTAAAGAATTCTACCAAATAGTTGATGATTTTTAGTAGCTGTAACACTTAATATCTGTTGTCATTCAAGAGTGAATGAATGATACTTGACAATTCAGTGACACTGACGTAAGACATAGAGTTCAGTTCAGTTAGCTATTTATTTAGACGTCAATGGAGTCGTACGATGTGCGTTCATTAAAAGAAGGAAAAAATCGAAAACGGGATGTTTCGTGATTATAGTGTTAAAATTAATAGTTTTGATGCGAATCATGCGAGAGCAGTGTGTTGATAATCGTTGTGTATAATACCAAATAATGTCAAACGACAACGAATTGTTGATATCTCTACCGCGTTCTTATTTAAACGATTTTTACAGTAAATATCTCAATTTAGTTGAAACTTTTTACTATGTTACACTCTCCGAGAATAAATCAACGATCGCGAAAGAGAAACCGGAATATGTGTTTTTTAATGTTATGTTCAATTTGAATCCTGTGGATGGCAAATTCAATCCTTATGAGCTTGTCGGTAGAATTCAAGTAAGTAATCATTTATCTGCTATATTACATTTAAAAAGTAATATTGTGCATTTTTAAATTAAAAAGCCTAAAAGAATTCGTAACAATTTCTTCATAGTTTTATTATACCAAAATAATTATGACACACTTAACTTTAAATCTTCTTACATAATGTTAAAACCAAAAACTCATGTTTACATTTTAAGTTTTGTTTGTGTATGTGTAGGTGTTTCAAATGCACTGTTTTGAACTAATGTTTAGACAATGATAAAAAAATCAATTAGCTCTAAATGTTTTGTTTTATTTTCTGTTACACTATGATGGTTTAACTACAAGACTCGGGTTGTATGATTAAGTTAAGCAGTTTTTTGCTTGCTAAATCTGCACTGAGGATTGCTTTTAGTGCTCTTTCAATACCAGTAAAATTAGATAGTAGTGTACAATGTGGTTATGTGTTTGTATATAGAATGTATTTGTATACAAAAATTAGGTAGAAGTACAAGATTGTAAGATCTTATAAGAAAACATTGCATTGAAAACATAATCATTCAGTTAGTAAATCAAAGAAATATGAGGTATAATGTCAATAGGTTGGACTCTTACAATATAATGTTTTGTCATTGTTTGAATTCAATATTCTTGAACCAAACTGTTTTGCCGGTCAGTTTATGTTGATAAAATAAAGGGTATTCAAGTATTCATAGCATATTTATTAAATAAATAAACTCTTAAACAAAATGCAATAAAAGTATTGTATGCAGTTTACTGTACTTTCGCGGATCTTCGCATGAATTTTAAAGAGAGTAGGGTTGTCAACTTTTCCGGATCTAACGGCGGATGCAACGAAACGGCGAAACAGAGGTCAGCGTTGCGCGTTTGTTTGGGGGCCGCGCGGTGCAGTGGGCGCGCAACCCGGATCTCGTCGCCCCGCTCTCCCCTTCACTGTATCGCCGTGCGTTGTGTGCGTACGACGTACGTGCAGAGAAGGCTCTCGGTGTCGCCGTAGTATCGCCGCGTATCACGGCGTGTCCGCACATGCGATGCGAGCCGTCCAACTAACACGCTCGCCATGTTTACAATCGAGAACTCGCAGGTGAGGCGTGTAGCACCAATACTTCTGTCACGGATGTTAACTAAAACGGATGATCGACGTATGAATGAAACTGTATAACGTCTTCCTGGTAAACCATTATGGTCATCTTCATTACTGAAGCTCTAAAGATTTAATACTAAATAGTAGGAATGTTTAAAACAGCAGCAACGTCGATCATCAGCTTTGGTCTAGAAGCGCGAGTTTCACAATAGGAGACTCGCGGCGTTCCGATGTTCATTCAAGTAACAATCCCGGAAGCGAAGCCGGTTCGTCAACGTCACGTAGGTATGATAATTGCTGTCGTCAGTGTTCAAATGTTGTTATACGATTCCGTATCTTTATGCCCGTCTGCCGAACTTTGGTGAGTAAGACTTCTGCTCCACAGTACGAATACGTGATCTAGGTAAAAAACAAACCGGACGACGTTATGTAATTGCATTCTCGTTTTTTTGTATTAATACACAAGTCTTATCTACTCGTCTCGAAGTTTTAAGATTTAATCGGCTTACTCTTGACTAGTTCATGATTCTTGTTATACGAGGATTGGAGGTATTGTCTTAGCATTTAAAAAATGGAAAGAATATCAGATAAATGATTTGGTAATCCAATTATTTATGGTTAAAATAGTATTTTAACCGTGCGTAGCACAGCACTATCATAAGACAATCCTATGTTTTTACTATCAGATCCGAATGGTTTGGAGTAGGGACCATCGATCTAGCGGTCGTTGGTTTGAATCCCAAGTTTCTCATTTGCTTTAAATTTGGTCCATATCGACAACGTTGGTTAGATATTTTTTTAAACTACTTTCGTTTTCTTTTGTTCTCATGCACATATTTGCTATTAGTACAATAACATTGCATTGATTAATTTACCGATAACGGTCAATAAAATAACAAAAAATACATTCACGATGTTTAAAAATAAACTTCAACAGATAAAAAAAGTTATTTAAATGACGTTTTAACACAGTGTAATTCGCATCGCATTCTCGAATTAGTGTCAAGTGACGATACTAATTCTTGCTGCAAACACCGCAACAACGCGACTTGTTAATTGCCACGGAGGATTTTGGTTTCAAAGTCTAAAAAAAAGTAGTTTCCCGCGCAAAAATACACTGAAGTTCTGAGATCATAATATGCTTGTTTATAAGTAATTCGTAAGTTGAAACCCATGGGAATAATAACTCAAGCGATTGTAAAATCTTTTTTAACTCTTCCTCTGTAACTCAACAACGCTGGCGGAGTTTGATAGTCTAATGTTGATAAAACAATTATCTTTTATGTTATTGCTTGCATTTTGTATTTCTGTATTAATATGGGTATATTTTATTATAAACAGAATTGTTAAGGTTTTTTGCCGATAACCCATCGTGTTTCAACAACAATACCACAAATAAGAGTTCAATGTCTTCGAAACAATAAGGATCCAAGTTATTATTACCTATCTGTTTGATTCAGGATAAACAAAAATTTTATATTATCCGAATAAACCTTTCGAACTATTCTAACTTCTTTCTTAATGAATCTTCTGATTGTTTTAATTATTAACAGGTAGCTGTTATCGTGATATTATTATACATTATAATTATTGTCAATCTATAATCTTATTTCCTTTATTATATGTCAGCACACTCTTCCTCATGTTCAACAACATATCGACAGTTCAAAATTAGGCGACTTTTGCATATGATTTTGGATAGCTTCTACGGTAGAAACTTTGTTCCGACTTTTGCTGATGAATATTATTATAGTAATTATTAAAAAAAAAATTTCAACTCTTTATTTTTATACAAATAGTAATCTAACGATCTATATAATATATTGCGATATTCAAATGAAATGTATGTATGAGGAATCGTGGTAAATCCAAAAAGCAGGAAGGAAATAAAAAAATACAAGTTTTCCTTAATTTATCACATGATTCTTATGTAACCTTTTTGTGAATCGTAACACGGATATGGCATGGACCTTATATTTTTTTAATCCTTTTACTTTAATATGTAATTTGCAACTGTAGTTTTGGTAGAAAACGGGCATAATGTATTTGTATATCTAACAATTTGAAACCTTCTTGAAGTCGATAGAAATAGATTTTTAGACAGAAACAGTTTCCTGAATCCACCGAAATGGAAAGCGACCGCTGCCCATAAACATCTGCAAATGCAGATGCGTTACCTGCCCTTCATTGACGGAGGAGGAGACGCACATAAAGAGGACATATTCCCTTCCTATGCGTCTCCACCGTCAAATCCACTTTTCCTTCCCATCCTTTCCTCT
>DVQG01001420.1:0-10825 GCA_018231605.1 Papilio ambrax
GGCTACTTTTTTTATCTTAATATTGCGTGGACGAAGTCGCGGGCAACAGCTAGTCTATTATATATCAACGTTACGAAAAACATTACAACGAATTTATGATAAGACTTTTGGTTATCATGTCATACCTAATCAATTAATTTATTATACAATTGTATATTTTACGTACAAATGTAATTCGTGCATGAGTTTATCGCAATCTTCTTCGCTTAAAGCCTCGCGCTCGTCTGTGCAAGACAGTGATTAATCGAGGATTTACACAGACATCTCGCGAAGCCATCTTATGTAGGCATAGATGATTTAGACGCTTCCCTATTGCCTTATTCAATAGAATCATTTGAATTATATGGGACCTATACCTTTTCAAATACCTTTATTTTCTATAAAATATATTGAGAACCACACAAGTCCAAAATCGTAATAAACACAATTGAAAGTAATTTGTAGTTAAAGGAAATTAAAATGCAATAATAAGATGAAGTTGTTTAAATGTAAGTTTGCAGATTGTTAAAAATATTATAGAGATAGGAAGATTCAAAAATACATACCATAAAACATTCTAACCTAAACAACTCCATCTAGCGGACACAGGACACGGAATAGTGATTTATAAAACGTGTTTTCGTCGGAAAAAACTACAAAAATGTGGTGAAAAAGCCTCTGTCGTAAGTAATGCGTCCACATTGACGGATAGCTTCAATTGATGGACAGGATGAGTGATCACAGGAGCCTCGACAGTTGGTCACGTGAGAACGAACATAATTCACTTACGAGGGTCTACTGGTCGATTTATTGCAACATTCTTGATACTTAGGATTCATATCAATGCATAAAGGTTGATAGTTTCTTTCGCCCTATTTCTGGTCAAGTATCAATATGCTTTGGAATATCGTAACATTTATAGATATCTTTTCATGTAATAACATAAAATCTATACATACTTTGTTTTTCGTATATGAATAAGTTTGTTCGCAATGTATGATTAAATTATGACTTTTAGACCAACTTGAATTCAACTCTATGTTTTTTTTTACTACAAATTTAAATTACTAACTAGAATTTGTACTGAAATAAAACTTAAACTAAGCCGTTCAGTTATTGTTGCTTAAAATCACGTAAATCTATTCAAAATGTATATGGCCTTTAAGATAAAATTCTGGTCCTTTGGTATTTGAAAGTAAATTAGAACGCGGTCTTTTGGGTAAAGCGATTTGAATTAAGTGAAGCGAGTGATTAATTTTGTGATAGCACGCAACTTTGTAAACTTGCATTAATATTTCATATACTTTGAGAGATAGTTTATTTACAAGACTCATTAAAACGTACTGTTCAAATTGCATTTTAATGATTTATTTCATTCAATTGACTCGACGAGTAACATTTTTCGTAACTTAACTTAAATATGAGTCTATCAAGAATGTTTTCGTGACAATTGCGAGAACGTATTTGATTCATCGACCAAAAATTGTATGAGGTTTTTTAAGTGTACATTACGGCCGGTAGGGGCGCTGCTCAAATGTAATAAAACAATTTTTCGATGACGTTACGAAAACGTTCTCACGAATATTCATGATAAAGTATATTATTAAGTGAAATTCAATTATTGTAATCATTCAAAGTATTTTTTTATTATTATTTTGCTATCTCATTAATATCATATTTAAGAACTTTTATGATGAATGGAATGGATTAAATAAAAATATTAAAGAACTATAATATTATAAAATGTATTTTGTTTTTTTTTTAAGTAGAAGCTTTTATCTTACGTGAATATCCCATAAACCAACTTCCTTTTGTTGGAAAAATCTAAACAAAATCTGTATTCGATAAAAAAAGACATGGGAAGCCCGCGGGGTATCTTTCGCAATTTCCGCAACATTCAGGATCTCATTGTGAAATAGTCGTAAGAAAATATTGTCGTTGGGCGAAATAAATTAATTCTTGAAATAGAAACAATCGTTGATGACTCTGGCGTTGTGTAGTTTTTCGGTCATGAGGTCAACAAACGGATTCTATTTTTTATAAAATTAATTAAAAACCCACACTGCCTGCATGATAGTACTTATTTTATCTATTTTAAATCCTTATAAACAGTTACATGTTTTTGATAATTAAATTTTAAATTTTAATAACATTTCTTTGAAATTAATGTAGAGCCTTATTCTTAAAGATTCTACGCCTAGATGTGGCATTACCGTGGCGTATTCTGTAAAAATTGTTTTATAATCTTTACTAAGCAGAATCTAATAATAATAACTATACTATACAATCCTACAACAATTCATGGTTCTTTTACTAATAATATTATTTGACATCAATATTCAATACCATGTTAGTGATATTACAAATGCGAAAGTTAAGGTGGTTGTTATAGTTTACTGCCTAAATACCTGAATTAATTTCGATGAAATTTGGTGTAAATGAAGAGCGGATTCTGGATGAACACATAGGCTACTCCTTTTTGTAATTCCATGCGGATGGAGTCGCGGGCGAAAGCTACATTTTTATAAAGCGAAACAAAGTCAAGAATAAAAGCATTTTTGGTATCATCAAGTTCACTTTTGCTCGATGTTACATAATCCGTGAAGACTAGATTTTTGTTTATATGAAGAAAAAAGTTATCGAGTTACATTTTCAGAGCAAAATATCTTTGAAATAAAATATATTTGAACACACGTTATTACCAAATAAAGGTAAGCCAATATTACATTTACGCTATCAAATATTTTCCAAGATGAAAGAACTGGGCTTAAGGAAAATCATCATTTTCATATTAGATTCCAACGAGTGCTTCATTCAGACTGTTTTCAATCGTCTTAATTTCAATAGAATCACGCTTCATACTAATATTATAAATGCGAAAGTATTTATTACTAGATATCTGTAACGTGGCTTAACGGGTCTCTGTGAAAATTGGCACAGATGTAGAATATAGTCTGGAAGAAGAGATAGGCTACCTATTGCGTTTTTTTTAATTCCTCGCGGACAAAGTTGAGAAACAAGCTAGTGTAAAGCGATCAATAACGTGATATATGAAGAAATTTAATATTAGAATTCTCTGTGGTCAAAAATTGTACATCAGTTTGATCGGGTTCGCTAAAACTCTATAAGTACTTGCGGTTTTGTGTATCATAAGGGTCGTTTATATTTAGAATTGGTTACTTGAGTGACTCAAAATATTTTTTTAAATGGTACAAAAATAAGTATTTTATCGTATTAAACAGTGAGTGTATAGTAATATATAATATATGAAAATTCGTGACCCCGCGTTAATCTTATCTACGTCCTTTAATTAAAATATGTTAATCAGTGGAAGCGACGAGGTTGGTCATTTGATGTCCGCATTTGAAGTTTCAGAAATCTCGAGCTTTTAACATAATCTTACTAATAACATAAATGTGAAAGTTAGATGGATATATGGATGTTTTTTTAGGGTATACGTGTATAACCTAAACGTCTGAACAGACCTGGATGAAATTTGGCAAGATAATCTCCATAGCAGAATTTGATTTGTATTAAACGTAAATAAGAAGCCGCCATAAGTTGAACCTTTGTATAAGTTTGTAAAAAGAAATATTTCGTTGAGAATTTCTTTGTCGTCAGTTGTATTAAGCCTGCTTTAGTTTTACAAAGAGCGTAATCTCGTCAAAATTTTGTTAATATTTGTATGCTAAAGGTTTTTACGTGAAAGTTGTTAAGATTTCTTTTGTCTTGAACGACTTGACTTGAAGCTTATTCAAAGTGAAAAAAGCTTTTCAACGTTAACTCTGTTTACAGTTAGTTGGGATTATTTTGAATACTTTCTTACCTTATGATATATTTATCGCACCGCAGGCTACATACATACAAAACATGTAATTTATTATATTTATATAGGTTTGCTATATGAAGCTTTCGACTTTTAAAAACTTTAAGTAGATCAAATACTTGACAGATTTTGTTATTTTTATTAACATAAATCATAAATTCAATTTGATATTTAGACAAATACATGAACACGAGAACATTACATACTTTAAAAAAAAGAAATTAAAAAAAAACATTACGATGCGGTGACCAATTGGCATTCAAATCGTATCATAAACGATGACTCTTAAAAAATCCCATACCTAGACTAATTACGATCAGGCAGCATTCTTGATCTCTCGGTGACATAACTAAGAACACTTCAATTGTTTCCTATTTAAACACAGTTCTATTGTTCTACACATGCTAATGGTTTATATAATTGTTGGGTAAAACTAATGAGTTGTACAATGAAGACGGATGAGTAGCTTGGGGAGCATTTATCAAGTAAGAAAGCTTTTCTTCATTATGAATAGAACTGAACGGCACAATACTCTACTATAAGCTTGCAAGATTTTTTATGCCTCTTTATTAATGAGAACAGCTGGATCGTTACCACGCCTTAGGAAATAGTACAATTTAGTTTGTAATAATTAATAAAAAAAAATGTTTGTTTCATTTTAAAATCAATGTAATAGGAAAGTTCATAGATTAGTATTTCACCTTCAATAGTTACAATTAAAAACGGTACGAAATACATTACAAAATTTGTAAGTTTTTAAACCTTTATAATTTAGTTTAAAACAGGCCTTTAGTTAAAACCTAATGCAAAAATGTAAGCAACCAAGTTTGAGCCTCGCTGTCGGCTTAAGTTTTTAAAGTGCTGACTAAGGGGACTTTTAAGTGCTTACTTACTCTCACACCTTACAACACTCCTCCTATGGGAAGACATGTTGAAATATTTTTACTAACTTCAGAATACATTTGTTCATAATATTAATGTAAGAAAAGAATAATTTAGAGTTATTTCGTCAAAGCCAAAATCCGATTAAATTGGACTAAGTTTTTATTTGCTTTATAACAATAGAAACTTTTAAGTGTTTTCCTTAATTACAAAAAAAAATGATTACATTTTATTGTTAGGAATACAAGCCCTGGGAAAATAAAAACATTTTAACAGTTAAGAAAAACAAAAGAATTCGTTCGACAATAAAACCTTTGAAATATAAGAGTAATTTACTTTAACAATTGCTAACATTTGGGAAATCGTAAATTTAATCGATTTCTCGTATTATTCGAGTGATAAATTTTTCCATTTGTTGAATTACATTAATAATTATTTTCACAGGTTATTAAAGGGGATTGTTTAATCGAATTTGGAAATATCGATTTTCATATCGATAATAAAGCTTAATATTTCGTTTGTGTGTTATTATAAAAGGTGACTTTCTTATTTTTCTCCTCGACGAAATATAAATATTTTACCATGACGTAGCTTTTTAGTTTTTGCGTTTTCACTTTCGTATACAATTGAGGGTGGCTGTATTGATCTCTTTATATTACTAGCATAAACATAAATAAAAAAATACTTATATGTCATCCAGATAAAAATATTATCCAGTATTTGTGAAAATTTTATTTCCCAATGCTGCTAGAAGGCACAAAAATGACAAAATAATACCATCATAAAAGCAAAGTTGTCGTGGTTACTTAAATTCTCAGTCAAGAGCAAGGGTAACTTTGGTAATGGTTGTCATCATTTGATTTTTAAGAATTACATTAAGAGTTGTAAGGAATGTACACAATGAAATAATGTTCTTGTTATGTCATGCGAATGAAATCACACGTGAACAGCTAGTACTTAAATAAAAAAAAAAACATTGTGCTGTTTTTTTATTTAGCTCAGACTTCCACGGAGTAGGTTCTGTTTAACGTGGCATTGACGGAAAAAACAATATAATGATCAAGCACGCAGTGGGTTGGCCGAATATGAGATGACTATGATTGATAAGGGTGCTTCGATGTGCATGACGTGAAAAAGATCGTATTATGCTTGGAGTTTTGGTAAAAAAATGAAAAATAGCTGAACAAGATATCAATTTATTTAACGAACCGTTTAAATAACAGATACAAAGTTTCGTTCAAGATCTTTTTAGTAACCGACTGAGAATATGTTTAGAAAAAATTGGATTTCTTTTTTGGTCCAACAACTTTCTTCTTTTTTTCTTAATCATTTCAATGAACAAAGGCTAGTAAAATATCTAATATTATTGTGTTTGTTTTTTAAACCCAAAGGTCTCTTTGGCCGATGGAAATTTTATGTTTAAAACATCTTTTAATTACTTAGCAATTTCTCTTCCTTAAACGAATATGTTACAAGATATCTAATTAAATAAAAGATACGTTTTCCTTTAATATCAAAAACCACAAAAAGGAACGATGAAACGAATGATAGTCTTCTTTAACTCCACGATAAGTTCACAAAATGTCGAGTTAAAATAATTACTGACAAAGTTTAAAACCTCTGTGTGACTTATAAACTTTTTTTCCGAATTAAGACAACCATGTGAGAAATACGTTCAATAGTTTAAAGCATTCTTGTAAAAATTGAAAGAAAATATTTCCATTATACAATAGAACCAATGTTTTTTTTTCTTTTATACCGGTCAAGTGCGTATCAATTGGTGCATAAGAAAAGGTTCTGTACGGTAATAACGTCTAGAAAAACATTTGTTACAAATCAGTAGTCATTAATAACAAAGGAAATAGATTTTTAGTAAATTCCTCAACATTTTTAAAGATCCTCCGACATTTTACGTCACATAACTATTTCACCAAAAATGAAAAATGTTTTTTTTAATATCTATTTTTAAGTTAAACACTGGTACAGTATTTTATAACTTTTTCTATCATAAATTTTCTATCATTATATCGTATCCTCATTAATAGTTTGAAATAGGTTTTAAAAGCTTTCGACATAGCGCTACGAAGGAACGCAGAAATGTTTCTAGTAGCGCGCGCAGTCGGGTCCTACGCGGCAGTGGTCTGCAGACGTTCTACCGGACGCTCGTCTCTAACGGATCTGTTTTTAAATTTAAATCGTGTTAATGTAAATAATTTCCCGTGACGTGTTACCGTGGAAACTTTTTTTGAGTAACTTTTGTAATGTGTTTTTAGGTTTTTTTTATCAGAAATCTTGATAACTACCGTCGTGAAGTTTAGGTAAGTTTCACGCTTATTTTTTTTCAGTTTGTGTTTACGTTTTATGTTGTAATATTTGTGTTAATAATTTTATGTTGTGAGAAAAAATACATTTTAAAGCTTTCAGTATTTTTTTGTTGCCGTTACATTTAAGTTCGTTGACAATTATGTAATTGCGTTATATTTTAAAATTATTTTTTACAGTAGCTAAATTATTTTTATTTCTTTAGGTAAATTCATCATTCGTGTTGCATTTAGATCGAAAACATCAATAAGCAAGAAAGCCGGTGCATTTTTATACTTCTACTTATTTTTTTGGAGTCGTTACTCTGTTTTTTTGGATTTAAACAGAATAAGGTATAGGATAGGACATCAACATCAGACGGAAGATTAAGGCAAACTATCGAGTGTGGAAAGGTTGAACTTTCTGATAATTTACGAACACAGCACGCCTGTTGTTAAGTGGTAACCCTTCCATTGAATGAATTTATCTCAGCGTTTTTACAATAAAAAATACAACAATCAAATGGATTTTACAAATATTCTATCGTTTTCATTTGTTTTCATCTTTCACTTTTATATGTGAAGTAAAATAGTTCAATTTAATACATCAACGTAAATAAGGTTAACTGAAAGTGTGAAAGCAAAAACCTTTTTAGGCTAGGCATTACGTGACTCATAGTCGTGTTTAAATATAGAATTTTGTAACACTAGTTTTACATATAACTAACATTACTAGAGCTCGCTAATTACAGGCATTCATGATTTAACTAGAAAAGAAATGTATTGCGGTTTGAATTAATTTCGGTATTCAAATAATAATTAAGTTAACAAAGCAGCCCATTCGTTAAAGACTAATATTACGTATTAAAAATAACTATAATTACGAGTAGTATGCAGTGTCTCAAAATATATTAATTATTTTAAATTAACAATCGAATGTAACAAGAAGGATGTTACTTAGGAGTGTGGAGGTAGACGGGTAGAGGTAGACCTAGAAAGAGATTGATGAATTGTGTGAAAGGTGATCAAAAAGAGAGTGATGACTAAGATAACGGTTGTTAGAGTTAGTACTCTTCGGGAGTAGGATAAGGCAGGGTGGATGATGTTTTCGACAAATCAAAAGGACTGAACATTTTTTTTGACAAAGATGGACTGGGACGTCGGTGGAAATGACAATGCATTAACTTTTGTATCGATTTCATAGATTCAGCGAATCGCTAATGGAAGTTACCATTTACTGTCTACAAATGATTAATACAAACTCCATGCTACTATTAACAGTTTTCAATATTCTTTTTGAAGGTTCAAGTAATTTTTTTTTTCAAACAACTACTATAATGTAGCTAAAGCAATTGATTTGTTAATCACAATATTTTATAAGGTGACGAACGAACAAGCGGCCACGTGAATCCGCCAAAATGTCTTTCGAAGGTCGGCGATCATTAAGGCTATTTGCGTTCTTAGAATTGCATTAGAGTTTCGGAAATATAAATTACTCCGGACGCACTCTCTTAGTTAAATACTTTGAAATAAAGATACTACAAACATAATGTATTATAAAGTAGTATAATACATTTATTTAAAGCTAGTATTTCGTGGAATTCTATCTTCTGTATATAAATGGAATGATGCCAATTTTCAAACATAGCTTACGTAACTTATTCGATTGATCAAGTTTTAGTATACAACTCTGAATTATACGACAATTTTTTACTGCAAGCAATAAAATAAATTGTAAAAAGATTTTTAGTGGCGTCATTAAAATCAAAATAAACTAAGATCGAAAGAGCTACTGTAAAATCTAAATAGATTCTTATTAGAAACTTGGTCAGTGTCAATTTTAAGAATTTTAATATTGAACAATTACTTAAATACTCACTAAAAAGGTACTGGCTATATAGATATACTCGTAGATACTGGCTGGATAGATAGAAGTCATCTTACGGAGGGCGCAGTATTACTCTTCTATAGATTATCTATTCTTTACCATCTCCAGCAGGGGGCAGACACACGTTGCTGTTGCTGCTGCTGCTGCAGCTGATGATATGATGATGATGATAGTGGTGATAACATCTATCAGCGGTAACATGTACTGTTCACAATTCATCTATACATTCTTCAGACTTAATGGTTTGATTGTATAAATTACTAGCTATAGCCCGTGACTCCGTCGGCGTCACATTAAAAAATTAAGTAGTCTACAGCTTCTTCCAGGCTAAGCTCTACAACTATGGCAAATTTCATTGAGAACGTTCAGCAGTTTAGGCGACAAACTCGATCCATCCAAACTTTCGCATTTATAATATTGGTATGATGAAACATATCAACATTAATTTACAAACGTATTGAATCCGATTATTTGCATCAGCAGAGTTCATTTGTATCTTGTATCTTTGTTAAAAGGAAATAAAAAAAGATATGTAATTCTATTGTCAAATCATGAATCTATCATCTAGTATTGATGTCAATAAGATTGAAGTTATAGACGAAGATAGTAATTAGTGTATGATCTCATGAATATAAATGATGACTCATTTTCATTGCCATTCATATTAAAGTTAGGTCATCGTTTGCCTAATCGTGTAGAGGCACGCAACAATTTGGTTACTAAAATATAGTTGAAATATTAATTAAAGTTTGTCGAACCGGTCAAAATGTACTTTACGATATTCGATAACTGCTAAAATACATTAAGTGGCGTTTATTATTTTTAGTTTTTGAAAAAACTTAGTATGTGTGTACTTCCAGACTACAAACTCTAACTCTAAGAAACATTCATCAGTCCATTAAACTTTTGCTTTTATAATATTAAAATTCATAATATAAAAGATCAAAAAGAAATACTTACGCAATCAGTAAAATTTATTTGGACCCTCTTCAACGCATGACCAAAAAACTGTCAATCAATTACTCTGTGACACAGGTGCTATAGACAAACTGTCTCCTCTGTTTTAATATAATCTTTACAAATTTGAACTGTGCCAGCTTGTTGAAATTAGTTTGCGAGATTTCGAGGAAGTGACCTAATATCAAGACCCCTTGATTGGATTCTCAGCTTATATCAATATTTTGTCACTATACTATATCGAGTGATTTCAAATTTAGGATTAATATTAACCTTGTCAATTCTGTAAAAAGTATTGACTTTAATAATTCTTAAACTATACGCATTCACGTCGTTTAATCACAATTGTGTTAAGGTATATTTCAAAGACAATTTTAAAAGTTACACGAATTAAAATCCGATTAAATGCTGTACTGTAATACGTTTAATGATAACTTAAGTAGTCCCTAAGTGAAGATTTCTCATTATAAGGTAACAGACTCTGTAACCACTAAAGAATTATGTGCTTGTTATTTTTTACAATTTAAACGTAAAATGCCTGTGTGGTAACTCGGAAAATTTCAATATATTTTGTCCGATAACAAACTGGAGAAAAATGTAAAGGTAATTTTTACTGAACTAATTTCTTGTTGACAGTAACGATCTAAATGTCTGGCACCTCATTATAGCGACATCATTTGTCTCTGTCGCCGGAGTAAAGCAAAATCAGATCTTACAAATAGTAAAAGAACGTCCATTTAATTTGTAAGAAATTTACTCCAAATTTAATAGAAAATAAAATATTAATCTATACTTTTATACTAATATAGTAAAGCGTTAACACACATTACTTTGTGGCGAAAGATGCCAGAAATCACACTATATATTTAAATAACCGTTTCTTTAATGAAAATCCATATACTTACGACACGCTTAAGGCTATATATTTTCACTCTTTTAAAGTTATAAATAAATTGGAAAAAACCTTTATGTGGGAAAGTGACTATAAACTAC
>DVQG01001421.1:0-10824 GCA_018231605.1 Papilio ambrax
ATCTGTTCCTCTGGTGTTGCAGATGTCCATGAGCGTCGTTGACCACCACGGTGTTCTCGCCGCACATTTGCCCCTTTTTGTTATAAATAAAAGCTGATAATCGACGTCACACCAAGACGTGAATACATTTATCTAAGTATTTAGGATGCGGACATCGAAATAGTCATAACTTACTGGTGGAGCAGAATTCATAGCAGTAATGTAGTGTTGATAATAACCGATATCCTCAATGTGATCTCATACTAAAGGGCATGATAATCTACCTCTAATATAAGTAAGTAGTCCAACTTGTACAAGCCCCGAGCGGTGAAGACAGGGATTTGGTGCAGTAGTTGTAGAGACAACTGCATTGCCTGCAAGTTGAGGTTTTGATTCACAAACGATCAGGTCATTCAACTTTCCCCGACAGTCATGAAGTACTACAGTAATGAACGTTTTGAAGGCTAATTAAAAGCTGTGCCGAAATTAGTTTCAACAACGCTACCATTTTATAACTCACTGTAAACTTCTTTCGAAGATACTTATTAACGTGTTTCCTTAGAAACTTTTTTACCTGTTATACTTGGACGTGAACTCGTAAATAAAAATATATGAAGCCTATTCGTACAAAAGGCAACGCAAATCTTCGAAACTATAATTGTATACGTGACTATCGCATTCCGCGTGCTCCATACTGACTGTCGTTTCCTTAGGATGTCGCTAATCTCATTAGTACTTTTGAACTACCCTTACCAAAACACTAAATTACTTTTTTCGACATAAAATCAAGTCACAACCATTCAGTATTTAATTTTAAATGTCTTCAAAACTTAATACATAGTTATAATTCAAGTTGCATAACGTACTTCATAATTGTCAATACATGCAATAAATTACAAAAAGAATGTTACCTCGGACGTTATAGCTGTACTGACATTGTTATTAATAATTTCATGAATAATAAATCCTGTAGTTTTAGCCTGGAAAGTGGAACAATATTACACTTCTTATTATAAATTAAACACGACTACACAAATATAATAGACGCTAAGTATCTAAAAGCATGAAAACTACACACCTGAGACTAAACTATCGCACAACTGTTTAGTCTCACTGTGATTCCTATGTGCTTATTTGGAGGTGCGCATATTACTGGATTTTATTGTGCAACTAAACAGTTGAATTGGTTCCGAAACAATCGACAATCGCACAAGAGTTGTGTGATAGTTTAGTCAAAGATGGGCATCCCACCCGCATTTAGTCAAAAAGTATTGTCAACTTAAAGTTTTTCCTTTTAACTTGTTACAGATGTATATTAAGTTGCTACCCTTGCGGCTACCTGTCTTTTAAACGCACGTGCAATCAAGGTATGAATAAATATGTAATAAAAACGTGTTTTTTGCGTGGTACATAAACAATTACTGTTATTACATTTGCAATAAAAAAACTGCCGCATTTTGTTATAATAGTTATAGTTATGAGAGTAAATATGCGCACAATGGAGAGGTAATATAAACATGTTCATAGTAAATGTAGCTCAAATCATAGTGTTTTATGGGACTTGTTCGATACTACTGTCTTGTAAAAGGCAAACCTAACAACGTAACTTTTATTTATGACTAGCTCTAAGAGAAATTGTACGTCCACTTTTGAAATACTACTTTGTATTTTATATCGAAATACATAAGCACGTTAATTCTGCTATGTATTTTTATTTTTATGTTTCGAAGCAAATACATACCTCAGCTACGGTTAATTCGCAAAGGCATACAATTGCATAGATAACGGCTATACCTACAATGATATGCCAAAATACGTAAACTAGGAACGCGCAGTACCGCGGTATGTCGTAGAACAAACCGGCAGCGGTAGCTTCCATCAGGTAGAACAAATTCAATGTAATCGTAACCAGACAAAAGAACATAGTAAATACTAAAGCCACGCCATACTTCTTGTTTGAATTCTCTGTACTCTCGTACAGCATACTAACAATGTTAGCACAAGTCTTTATTTTCTCACACACGCATTTCTCTTGTATTTGCAAAGCTCTCTCTTCGTTCCTGGCTCGTTTCTCTCGGACGAAAATATAATACTCTTGTGATTTCCTATCTTTTATCGCCCTAAGAATTTGATTTACAATTTTATATCTCTTCTTCACCATCATCAAGTGAAAACAATAATGACTTACTATTGTTAACATCAACATTTCTATATAAACCACATCGTACATTTTATTCCACGGTAAAGGTGCTTCAAGATTCTTCACAACCATCCATAATGTCCATAATTTGAACCCACTTAGTGTTATTTGAATCAATATAACTATCAATCCAACTAAAGATGTTTGCAAATGATTTACCGATTGGAACATATGAAGAATTTTTTCATCTATATGAGCAAATTCTTGAGATTCTCCAATACATTTGCTTAAATCGAATGGTATTTTCCACATTAGGTACAATACGTAGGGAAAAGATAAGACATCTTGCAGAGAATCCCCATATTGTTTTAATTTAGTGTCATACAGGAGTCTTAGTATAGTTTGTCCTTCGATATAAGAGACGAACGTGGAATAAAAGTATATACTGTACCACAGCAGAAAGCATAATAAGCCAACATAATTAAAACGATACTCTATTTTATCTCTGACTGAACTGACAGTAAAAATAGTAGTTCCCAGTAGACTCTTCAAACATGCCAGCAGGTTCTGAGGTCGGATGATTCTCAACATTCTTTCTACTATAGCATTAAATTTCATATACACTGACATAACGAACTTGGTACTTCGACTGTCGTTTGAATAGACGCTAAACTAATCGCCGTGTTTGGATCCAAGGATTACAAATGCTAAAGGATTGACGTATTAAAATAATGCTGCGTAATTTACTTCGTCAGACTATTTCACTTGCGGTGTAAAAGGTATAATTAAAATAATTAGAGCAAATGGAGCGTAATTGAAATGGTCAATATACATAATAAACGTGAATATTTAAGAGGGTATTTGTAGTGTAGATAATCATCCACGATAAGAATGAACGCCTACAATATTATTATTCATTAAGATTTTTAGATAAATTAACTGAAATAAACGATGATTCTTACAACCGTAATAGTAGGTCGGTGTGGATTACTTAAAATAAAGCCTGCTACAGACGATCCGTACCGAGTTTTAAGTCTGAAGTCAAACTGCAGGTAAAACTTTACGTGTAAAAAAGTTCAGTACAAATCAGTTAAAACTAAACGTACTCGTATATAGCGGGCTTAAAGGTACTTTAGTTGATAAATAAAACCATTTTGTGATATCGCAATTATCCAACAGATATTTAGATATTTTATTTGTTGAGAGTTGACATTTACAATGGTTACCTACATTATTGAACATCGTAGGCATTTATCGTCTCGATTAACAATGACAAGTTAGGCGTGTTATGTACAAAGGTTTTAAGTATAATTCAAACTATATTTTTGTATTTATAAGCGCTATACAACTTTACAATAAATTGTTATTCGCAAACAACAGTACTATTATATACTTCAATACTTAGAACAGTGAACAGCTGCGTAGTTAAAGTGCTAATAGAAATAGGATTATAACCAAATCATTCGATTCCCTTTTATCTCTCCTCGTTCAGTATTCCAATTTTAGAAACAATTATAGCAACTTAAAATTATAAGAGATATAAATTCGAAAAATAATTCGACCTAAAATACAATTCGGTAGACACATAAATGTATTTATTTCAAAGGGTTGCAATATATTTTTAACTCTTGAGATTCATTATTTTTACATTAACATAGCTAAAGAACACGGTCATTAGCTGAAAAGTGAATGCCAGCAGTCGTATGTATGCATTTGTGACGTCATCAAACAAATATAAAAAATATTCAGATTCAAACTTTAAATTAAATTGTGACAAAGTTTTTCACATCGAAATATTTATAATTGCAACACTGATGAAACTTTTAAATTACAAAAAAAATGGTAGTATACAATACCATATAGGCAGTGTATTTCAGCCTCGCTTCCATACATATGGCACAAAGTCAATTGTAACATTTGTTACGGTAACAATATTATAATACGCAGCACATCGACCCTTTAAAGGAGCAAGAAAACTATATTATTTAGTACAAAGTACTCTATTGTTACAATATTTGTTATTCTTGTTCGAAGGCAATACTTTCAAACAAGTATCACTTGAAATATGGTATTTCACAAAAAAAACCTACAATACTTTTCATTTCAATAAACTGTCGTTTAGGAAATCGTAAATATATTTCATATTAAACAGAACAAAGGCCTCTATTTTAAATTAGAACATATCACTTTACATAGAAATCGTTTTCATCTGAATTTTGCTAATGTAATAAAAAAATATACTCAAAAAATTAAAATAAACAGAAAAATAACTATGCACTCTCTGTAACCATAAATGATCGTATCTTAGGCGGAATGTTGTGATGGAATAGCCATTTAGGTTAAAGAATGAAAGATTTTAAATATAAACATTTACAATAGTTTGTGTTTGCTTCTTTTAGTATTAAAATCTCCTTTCTTTTGTAATATTTGATTGGTTAAAAAAGTACAAAAGCTGTGTTTATATCACCAAAAAGTTATTTGCACAAAGATTAAAAAAATCGACGTACAGGGACATTATACAATATAATAGTTTCAACATATTAATTTGAAGGGATTGAATTAAAAAATGGTTGTGTGAAAGATGTTAATAAAGAAGCATAAATTTTAAGACATTCGAAAACCAGAACCAAAAAAAATTATCATTAGGTTACAAACACACACGGTAATAAGAAACATTACGAGTCAATTTTAAGATGGTCTATTGTATGGTCTATTGAATTTACAAATCTCAAAGCTAAAGCTAAATACAAAAATTATTCAAAAAGTCGCAATAATAGCGGTTGTAGAAAGTTAAGGAAAAATTATAAAAACCTTGGTGACATGAAAACAATAATAATTTGCCATTTTGTAAGACAATTAGCTATTGTTGAAATAATGAATTCCACTGCGTAATAACTGTGTACCTTCATCAGGTAAAAGAGGTAAAAACCGAGAGGAATAAGATTAACTGATTTCAATGGAACTGAGTTTTGATTATCAAATACAAAAAATTATGATCACATTGTCATGCTTTACATACTCATAAAAAAACAGTTTTTATACCTGACCAGAAATATAAAAACCTTCACCATATTGGAGAAAAATAAGAAACCTTTGTAAACATTACATAGTGATGAAGTCTTTTAAGCGCCTTGAAGCCGGGGTTTTTATATTCTCTTTATAATTTGTTTCAGATCAAAGCCTAAACATTGTCAGAACATTTCACATTTTACGCTTGTAATATGAAAGTTCAGAAAAACGGTTTTTTCTCACATTACCATAAGTAATTTGTAATCAAAATCATAAATCATTACAGACTTACAAATAAACGCGGTATAAAGTTGAACTTAGGAATAAACTGAGTATAAGCAAAATTTGTACTAATATTTGCTTCCAGTTTATTCCTAAGTTTAACTTTATACCTCGTTTGTTTGTAAGGCTGTTGTCTGAAATATAGAGTAATGGTCGCTGTGTTTGAATCATGATGTTTTTATGTTCACAATATTTATATAGATTAATTTATAAACTCATAGAAGAAATAATTTTATAATTTATGATGGATAGTAATATCATTACAACGAGATCTTGCAGAGTAATTTTCACAGGTGTTGTTTAATTTATTTAAAATTTTGCATTCATATATTTTTTCAAACATCCTAGTATCAATTTGGCAATCATATATTATGCATATATACATTTATACAAAAATCTACATATTGTATTCAGTACTACAATTTGCTAAATCCAAAACGAATCTACATTATGTAAATAGTAATGTGTTTTTATAGAGTAAAATAGTTTTATCAGATCGTAAAGTTAACTATAACATGTAACAAGAGCTCGAAGATTTTGTTATATTTTTTACATTATCCATATAGAAAGCTATTTCATTAGAGGCATTTTAATGTTTTATATTATTTTTGGAACACAAGTGTACAAACTTTTTAAATATACATTTTCTAACATATTGTGAAATATTTAGATTTTTTTATAGTACAGTATTGCTATTGCAAGGCTTAATATCTGTATATCTTGCGCATGCGTATAGCATTCAAATTTACGTCTGCTTTTTAATAATATTCCAGATCTAAAAATAGCAAGAATCGTAACTGTGGAGTTTAGGAATATTGAATAAATAGTTAATATCTATATATCAGCATGTCTATATGTAAATAGTTTTTTTTATACTATTATATAATAGTAACTTTGTTTTTAACCACTCGTTCGTAAACCACACATCTATTGCATCAGAAAGGCAAGTTTAAGTTGATCATGCAATTTCTACATCGATGCATTTTATAATTTAAAAATATATTAAAAAAGCTAGTTGAACAACAATAGCTGCCATCCTTAAATAGAAAAAAAATCAGATGCACAAATCAGTCTAAAAAGAGATCGTATGAAAACTAAATATTCTTAATAAGTTCAGAAAAGATTTCATTAATTACTTGTAAGAAATCTATTCATCAGTCAAAGAACAATGATATAGAAATTGCACATCAAATTTTCATGTCAATAACTTTTATAGTTAAATGTAAAAATCTTATTTTTAAACAAATTACTTGGTAAAATTATAGAAAAAAATTATATAAATGCTTATTGTGACGATAATGACAATAAAATTGTGATATGATTGAGCTCGCGTCCCATCTAAAGATGCCACTCGAAGGAAAAACGCACAAATAGCCAATTCATTTGAAAGCAAATACTTGAGGAAATACTTTATACCTTTTTGCTTTACTATTAAGAGTCAGAACACTATATAAGTTGTGATAAGAGCATCACGACATACCGGAAGGGTGTACTTACATAGGAGCAATCTTAAAATAAATTAACTGCCATCACACAAACAAATATCAACTAATAACAAGCGACGCTCCGTAACAACTGCGTGCCGACATTGCACAAACACTTTTGTAAAGCTCCACATTTAAAATAATTAAAAAAAAAATCACATCTCATTAAATATCTTTGGATACAACCAAGTAAAAATAGCGTACAAAAATACAAAAAATATACAAGAGAATGTCCATATGTTGGGGAATAGTTAACTTAGATGCGTCCATAGGTCACGGGTCAATGGAAGGAGACGGACTAGACACATGTGGTATATTGTAAGGTCCTGTCGCACGCGGCGCTAGAGGGCGCTATAAGGTTCTAGAAGATTCTAGAAGGCTGTAGAAGGCGCTAGAAGGCGTTGTGGTGTGCAACAATGTTGTTGTTGCGACAGCTGAGGGTTGGTCACAGCAGGTCGTGCACGTGTGCGGTGTCCAGGTTGGTGATGAGGGTCTTGAGGAAGGTCATCTCCTTGCGCGCGTTCTCCAGGATGACGCGCGGGTCCTGCGAGGTGCAGCGCAGGCAG
Source organism: Papilio ambrax (assembly GCA_018231605.1). Classification (NCBI taxonomy): domain Eukaryota; kingdom Metazoa; phylum Arthropoda; class Insecta; order Lepidoptera; family Papilionidae; genus Papilio; species Papilio ambrax. The sequence continues at coordinate 7,461 of DVQG01001421.1, forward strand.
TTGGGCGCGAACACCATCGCCAGGTTGGCGGAGTCCATCTTCGTCTGGCTGACCACCTCCGGCGCCGTGAATTGTTGCAGGAAACTTATTAAGTATGTGAGAACCTGAAAATTCATTCTTATGTAACCCGATTAAAAAATTGAACCGTTTTCAAAAATGATTGCCATTAGAAAGCTACATTTTCACCAATTCACATAGAGCAGGGATGGTGAATATTTATGCATCAAAATATTTAATGGGGTCTTAGACGTGCCATCGAATAATTTTGACTGCAATTATTAGTCATTTCCATAGTGCATCTACTTCATAATTTTTGGTAGTGTGTTTATGGTTATCGATAAGACCAAGATATCATATCGTGTACCATTTAATGCGCACGTGCCAGTGTATAACCACCTTGATATAGGGCCATCATCACCAGCTCACTATACCTCCCCACGGAAGCCTACACTAAATTAGGGTGACCAGGCCATAGTCAACCACGCTGGCCAAGTGCGGGTTGGTTGATATAGGGTATTAAAATATAGTATATTACCAGTCTGTTGAGTGCGGGCAGGCGCTGCAACGCGCGCGCGCACGCCGCGAAGTCGCTGCCCGCGGCCACGCACGCGCCGTACAGCGCGTCCGGGATCAGCGGCTCGTACAGCTCGCGGTACCACAGCTTCAGCAGGCTGGCCGGCGCGTGCGCGTCTGTAATCACAAACATACTTATTTAAAAAAGGTAGAAATTAATCGATAATAAGCATGATTATCATCATTATCTCATCTTAATGTTGATAGGTGTATACACCTAAAGATTTTTCCAACTTTAGTCCCTTTTCCTTCCCTTTTTCTCATATTTTTTTATAACATAAGGTGGCAAACGAGCAAGCAGCCACCTGAATCCGCCAAAATGGCGAAGTAACCGCTGCTCATAGACATCCGCGATCCGCATCCGCGCGCAAAACGGCTTCACAGATCTAAAACTTGGCATAGATATAGAACATAATCTGCAAGAACACATCCTATACAATACTTATTTCTGTTTCTAATACCGTGCTGAAATCTAGTATTTACCAGTCAATGTAGAAGCGTCTGGCAGCTCCCAGTTGTCGATCTTGGCCTTGAGGGCGTTGACCTCGTCGACGTCTGCGGAGACGCGGAAGATGCCCTCCGTGTCGCGGCCGCTCAGCGCCAGCACCTGCTGCGACAGCGCCACCTGCACCCACGGCAGCTGCCGGTGCGGGAAGCGCTCCTTCTGCAGCGACATCACCTCCGACAGCGTGTTGCCGAACATCGACTGACGGAAGATCTGGATCTGAAATTTATTAACAAATTATTTAAATAGAAAATAGAGTAACTACGGTATTGTACTTAGGTACTACATTCGAATTCAATTGAAACGAGTATCATTATAACTTAATCATTATTTTACTTAACTTCGTTGCGAAAACTTAAAAATAAATAAATCAATAAACTATAACAAAAGTATCTAAACAACTTTTCCTGCTAAAATAAACATGATTGTGTAACCAATTCAAACACTGCAAATGAGTCAACTAAACAATATATGTTCTTGTCGGTCAGTGATATGTAAAATTTTAATTTCAAATTGTTTTACTCAATGCATTATGAAAGTTAAACATTACCCTAGCTTGGTCTATGTCTTCTGTGCTGGGTTTCCTCGGCTGCCGCTTGCCGCCGAAACCTATCCGTTCCAAACGTTTACACGCCACGCCCGCGTAGTGCGACACTTGTACGTGGATCGGCCATTTGCCAACCTGGAAAAATGTTCTCATTTTAATTCTACGCAAGGTAAAGTAATTTCTAATAATAAAATATTTGCAATGTGCCTTTCATTAGTAGTAAATCTTACTAATATAAATGCGAAAGTTTAGATGGATGGATGTTTTTTTTGTCTGTATCCTAAACGGCTGAACGGATCTGGATGAAATTTGGCAAAAATTTAGAGCAGTCTGGAAGAACACATACATATTACTTTTGTTTTTTTTTAAAACCACCCGGACGGAGTCGCGGGCTAAAGCTATTCTTATCATAATTTGTATGCATTTATCATGAAAAAATAAAAAACTAATATGTATACATGTATTAAAAATATAAAACCTTCGGTAAAAATATGAAGCTAATTTCTGTTTGAGGCTTGGCTGTTTGAATATTTTGGGCAGTATATAAGACTTGAGGGTGTATTAATAGGAGTGCAAGATACAAGAAATGCCTGACCTCAGGGAAGGCATCAGCGAAGGCGGGGTCCCTGTGGCGGTTGACATAGTTGGTGAGCGCGGGCTGGAAGGCGGGCGAGGGCGGCACGAAGGCGAGGCAGACGGCCAGCAGCTCCCAGCCGCGCAGCAGCGAGTCGCGCAGCGGGTTCTCCGTCGTCTGCCGGCACAGCTGCACGTACACCTCGTCGCGCAGTCTGAAACATATTATATTCATTCCTAAACATGTAACTAGCTGTTTCCGGCTTCAATCGGGCTTGTAGTTGTCTCTTTCTCGTAAACTTCCCCTGAATTTGTTTTAAGCGCCATTAGGTTAAATGTTCAGGCCAGGGCCATTAAGTTTTCATTTTTAGAAGAAAAAAAAAACATAAAAGCAAATAAATCCTGAAAATAATTTTCACCCGTCGATATGTAATCTATGACGTGTCGTAAGTGTGGGGCTTTCCATTATAAAATAGTAATTCAAAAATAATTTGTGTATGCTGACATTCTACATAACTAAGTAAAGTGTGTGTTTACGCTTTACATTAGTACAGACAGGGCTTTACCCGCGACTACGCCCGCATGGAATAAAGAGTAAAAAAAACAAAAGTATACCATATGTTCTTACAGACAAAGGTCACAAATACAGAATCGTCCATTGAAATTAACATTAAGTTTTAGTAAATATTAATAAAGGAATGTGCTTACTTTTCATTAGTAAAAGTGGCATGCAGTATGTCCTGGGCGACAGAGTTGAGCGTCATGCCGGGCCGCGCCTTGCGGTCGCCCATGTATATCTGCACCAGTCGGAACAGGTCGATCGCCGCCTTCTTGTGCGCCTTGTCCCACTCCGCGCCCACCATGGGCGCGCTGATAGACGACGACGTCCACGATAACATGTCCCGAACAGACGCCTAAAGAAATAATCAGATATAAATACCATATACAATTTCATCCACATACTTTTTTTTAAGTGACGGTCCTTTGAGTCGAATAAAATTACTGCGTTTACAGCGTCGATTAAATTTGGCATGTAAAACTTAAAAATAGCACAAACCTTTCTCCTGAAAATTCCCTTATTGAAATTAAGATTGTCTTTGGCGAAGATTTCTATGTCTTGTTCTGCGGGCACGTGCGCGTGCGGCGGCGGGTGCGAACGCACCGGG
>DVQG01001422.1:0-10824 GCA_018231605.1 Papilio ambrax
TTTTTTTTTTATTTTTTATTTCTAAAGGTGGCATTTCGTTCTTTTTTCGTAAATAATTAAAGTTTAAGAACTGGTTCGATTTCGATAATATATTGTTTTTTTACTATTTTGTTTGACGTCACTTCGGACAACTCAAACCAATCCAGTTCTCCGTTTTATTGTATTTTCTTCTCAATATCTCGATGTATTAAAACGTTATTGCATATAAATATCAAACCGGTTTCGTATTACAGAATAAAAATAATATTTAATATTTTAAAAGCGTTATTCTGATTTATCGGTGTTGTATAATTTATTGATTAAAACGAACACATTATTCATTTAACATATTGGCTGTTATTGACTTTTTTAATCAATTGTTTTATTTATGTAAACGTAAACCACCAATATAACTGATTAAAAATGAGACTACGAAAACATTTAATGTTACCATTCACTAAAATCAAACTTTGTATTTCATAAACTCTATGTGTTGTTAATAAATCTGAACTACAGTTTAATTCAACAAAATGTCAATAGTTACAATTATTATTTTATCAATACTGAGAATTAAATCATAACGTTTTGTAATATTGTAAGCGAATTCCGCTTCTTTACTAACCAACGCCTTCTAAGAAATATTTTGATTCGTTGGTATTAATGAGGGAATTCTACCTTTAGTCTACCTTGAAATTATTCGATACCAAAGCGATCGGCTCCTTTGTTTCTGATGCGAACGATGCGGAACACTTTCTGGAATCCTAATGAGGGCTTATGGTCGGACCTTGAACCCGCCTTTGTTATCTCAATGTTTATACTCTGAGATACATTTTGAACGAAGTTTGTATCTATGATTTCCGGTTATACAGTATTCATAAGAACCCATACGCTATTAATCCTAGTCATGTATAATTCATTTTGCAAAAAAAATTGTTTTGATCGAGTTTCCACATGTTTAAAAAATGCGCAACATTTTTTACATCTGTTTTCCAGTAATTTATACATCCCCTAAGGTATTTAGGTTAATAAAGAAATAAAATAAAAACCGTTTGAAAAAACTCTATCTAAGCTTTAAGATCACAATCTTAAAGGCGTTTATTCACGAATTTAAAAACATTTTATGAAGGGGCGAACGTCGGTTCGCTTTATATGGTAAAAATCGTGAACAAAACAACTGCGCAGCATGTTAGGTAATCGAATTTAGTGGGGCCCATTGTGCGGCCGAGGCCAAGGTCTCGCTTGTTTACAATGCTCAACACGGCTGGAATTCGCCCGCCTTTATCGTCTGCAGGTTGCATAGTGAATCGTGACGCATTATTTGTAAAAGAAATATTGTCTTATGTCTGCTGGAAATTACTATAGACTGTAACATAATTAAACGAAACGCCGAAAATTGGTTTTGTAAATCGCATTGAAATTAATCTCTTAATAGATTATAAGATCTTACTTTTAATAGAGTATTTTTTCGTTAAAAACAAGCGGATAATAAAATTAGTCAATATCCGCTACCGCAAATGGCACTGTTGATGAGACTAATTTTAAAACTGCACTGTGCAACATTTGTAAGCTGTGGTTCCTTTTTTGTGACTATTAAGTTATTTTCCACAATAAAATACGCTGTTTTGTATTTCTTTTGTTGAATGTTATGTAAACATTATAAAAGTTGTTTTTTATCATTTGATCGTATTATAAAATATTACAAGTGGGCACTATTGATTATATTTTATTGTTCATTTATATTTAGCAAAACCGACGGAGGATATCTGACAGGTATTAATGGTACTTAATAACGTGTTGACCTTGCTCGCGAATTCATGACGTTTATTTTTTTTTAATAAAAAAAAACCGTAAGCCATTTTGTTACCTTATACAGCTGGCAGATAAGAATCTTTTTTGTATTCGACATTTATTACATTTTAGTACAATCGTCTTGTGAACTTTTGTATATCGTGTTGATTTATTAAAATGTTTACTAATTTTTTTACTCTGTTATTGGTGACATTCAAATTGACGAATTAAAAAAAAAAGATTTTAATTCACATCACTGTTTACTATATCTATATTTGATTTCATAAAAAACTAGTTTTTAAGTATTCGATTTGCGTTTCCAATACAAGTATAGCTGCAAATTCAAGCCATGTATTGACATGGCGTCAACATCAACGCATACCTGACGATTGTGTAGGCTTATCATAGGAAATTTCGAAGCACGTTCCTTCTGTATTCAAATGGCGCCACAAAGGCACCTTGACGACTGTTACATACATTTTGTTGAATGCACGACTTACCTTTATGTCACACATGCGACTAATTTAGCTGCTATTGCAAAATCTAAGTTTAAAAAAGAACAAATAACAAATATCTGTTAAAAGGATTGACAGATTATTTTGATTTATAATATAGTAAAGCTTTAGAAAACTTTAACTGATAATTTTTACCTTCTAGCCTTAAGCGTTAGTGTTGACCCCCAATCACGATATTCTAGTTCTATTTGCCGGCTGCACCCTGGTCCGACGTGGGCTGAATGCTCTGAACTCAATGAGAAAGCCGGACCGGTTCCCGCGCGACTCCCACCTCCACTTTCAATCCACAATGGACGTACAGATTATCTTAACTAAACTTAAACATCTGTACGCTTGCTTACAATAAAGCGATACATTCAAGACGTAAATTTACGAGATACAGATTTGCTAATTTGACCACTGTTTCTTAGTTTATATAATTAACGATATCTCAGCATATATAAAGAGCGGGCACATCTTTGACTAAACTATCGCCTAACTGTTAAGTCGAGCTTAGATTCTTATGAGCTGATATGGTGGTGCGCACACTACTCGATTGTTAGTTGTGCACCTAAAGTTGAATTGGCTACGAAACAATCGACAATCACACAACAGTCGTGCGATAGTTTAGTGAAATGTGCGCCCGCTCTAATGATTTGTTAAATGTTCAAAATGGAATTTACTCGTGTAACTGCAATGTGTCAATGTATATATTTATATATACGTTTTAAAGGTTTCATTTAGATTTGCTTTGCTTCTGTAAATATTTTTCTTAAAACTCTGCTGCAGAAGGTCGCAACATTTATGAGGTTTTGTTTTTATATGTTTCATTGTCAGTTGACGTCAGACGTTTTCATATACATACATACATAAACATTGACAATTTATCAAACACATGGCGTTGAATTGTTGTGCACAAACGTTGGCCACTGTGTTAATACGAGTATTATAAGATTGGGCGCACACCTTTGGGTAAACAATCGCTCAACTGTTGTGCGATTGTCGTTTTGCAGCCAATACAACTGTTTAATTGCACAACAAAAATCAAGTAGTGTCCGCACCATATAACAGGAATCAAGGCGCGACTAAACAGTTGTGCGATAGTTTAGTTAAAGGTTTGAGCACGCTCTAAATGCTCTTTGTTGTGTATCTTCTAGATCAACGTTCATGATTGCTTTTGCCTCCAACAAATGTTATGTTTCAATTTTGTATTTATTTTAATCAATCAATCTAATAAGAAAATATTTCTAAATCTGACACTTTTTTGTATAGCCATCAAAGTATAAAGACACAAGTATGCATTCAAAAGATATACGTTGTGTTTGTTTCTAGCAAATGTTAATAAAACATCTTAAATCCGTCAAATTACAATCCGCAATAGCTCTTAACGCTTAAGTAACAACCAATGTTTACCATAATGAACAACTGTGACACTATTCGTTACTTATCTAAGTACTAAACGGATGGAAATGTGTTATTTCGGAATAGCAATACTGTATTGAATTTAATATAAATAAAAATTACGACGTTGACATAAAAAACAAAAGACGAGATATTTCCTAAATAAGATATTCATGTATCAAGAATGTCCTATCCCTTAAAATAGTAAACAAAGCTGCGCGGGCGTCGAGTTAAATAAAATAATTCGTCAGTTTACAGAGGCGCGCGCTCCGTCCGCAATTTTGATATAAAGTCGACTCGACACACAACATCGCTATTTTTATTCCGCGTTCAAGGCCAAGTTCGCCATGTTGCATTCGCTATCCTATCGATTCGAAGAAAAAAACGTTTGTCTCGCAAGCAAGCACTTTTATAACATTGTATTTGAAAAACAAATGCGCAGTCGCACAGAATATTTTACTTTTTCGTATGTGAATATAAATTCAATCTTACTTCTTACTAATTTTATAAATTGCGTATTTATGTATGATCGATGGATTTTTGTTAGAGTTTGTAACCTAAACTACCGAATGAATCTCGATAAAATTTGGCATAGATGTAGAGGATACTCTGGAAGAACATATACTTACTTTTTTTTTTAATTCGACGCGATCGCAGTCGCGGGCGAAAGCGATTCGTTTATAAAATTTCTGGCCGGTTGTTAATTTCCCTTTTTCACGTTTTATTTACAACAGTATTTTATTAAATCTCAATAAGTTAATAATTTCATGGATATTTTAGACGCATATTTATACATACATGTAATGGAAATAAAGTGTGTACTAAAAAAAGTCCTTGTAACGTTAAAGCCTACAAGTCAAAAATAAATGTTTGCAAGACGTAAGTATTGTTTTATGAAGTTACGAAATTATGTAAACCCATTGCTACGTCTGCTTTGCAAAAATGGTTTTTTAAATAACACTGTTATGAGTAATCCAAGTAACTGTTAGAAAGTTCCACTGAATTGCTCGAGGTATCAAATATCAAGACAACAGGAAGTTAAACTTGATATCATGTTACGTGCTTATGTAACGGGCGCACGGTCTGTTGTACCATTTTTTGTTGATTACATTAAAAAAACTAAGGCATTGTGAGCCCCCAAGGTTACCTACATTAAACCGAGCGAACTTCCGTTGCCTTGTTCTCATGACTAACCCTTACACGTTCACTCGACCAAATATTTTTCTGTCAACGGGTAAGAAATGGGTTTGAGATTGTTTTCTAAAGTAATAATAAAAATAATATACAAAATATTTCGATTAGTTAAAAAGTATAGTTCAGTTCAAATAGGAATTTCCACATAATTCACAGACATTGAGCTAATTAAAACGAAAACACGTACAGGAGAATTCCCAAAAATCTACGATTCACAATAAGAACAGATTGCGAGATTTGCATCTCAAGTCGACAAAATCGTTTGGCAAACATAAGTTACATAATTTAATCGAAAATGTTCAAAAACAAGTTTAATTATGATGTTAAAAAATTAAGCGAGAAGTATAAAACATTCGCATCAACGTTATCGCGGTGTTTTTTTTTTGTTGTTATCGGCTCGAGAATGTAAACAGAACGCCGCGTTGACACGCCCCGGTGAGATACGAGACTCGGTATCTAATTCGGTTGGCCTTGGCAATGAAAAAAACAAGTTTTTTCGCGCAACCTTGACGTCTTGCGTTTCGTTTTTGCTTAACCGCCGGTACATTTGCAGCGTTGAATAATAAAATTATGTATATTAAGTGGTTATTTTGTTGCATTACATAATGAGGTAAATAATCTTTCATGACTGTATGACTACAATGGGATAGGCAGACATGTTCATGGCGTATAAATATTTGTATATTATGTTGGGTCTTTGTTTAAACAAATTCACGCCCTGCCTATCAGTCTAGATTTACGAAATACCAATTCTTTTTTTAATGGTTTTTAACTTCAATTTTGTATCTATCGAATAAGTCGGATTTTAAAGCACTTCATTGAATAGATTATTAATATTATAACATAAAATCTTCACCGAATATTGAAGCAATTGATATAATTGTCTTTTGCATAGACATTCCCGGTGCGACGCGAAACATTAAAGTTGCCATTTTGTCGTGTTTTAGTGTTTTATTAAATGTTTCGAATCCCGCCGTCACGAAATGTCGCTCGAGCGATTCGCAAATTGAACTATAGCAAATTGGATTTTGATTCGTGTAATGAGATGAGTTTATAACACGCTTTATTCCTCGATCAACACGATTTGAACGCGGCGCGTGTTTTTCTTGAATGTTGCAATATTTTAGTAAATGTACAACCGGTTTTTGTTTAGTACATTTCGGAATAGCTTTTACGAATTGAATGTCGTTATGTCTCGTTTCTTTTGTTTTCTTAAGTTACTCTTGGGATTTTGTTTAATACTGCGATTTCTGGATCAAAAACATTGTTTCGATATTTTGTTGATCGTTTAATAATATAGGTAAACGTGTTTTTTTTTTTGAGATCTTAATCTTGGCGAGCTTTTATCTTTTTAACGTTATCTTATATTACTTTAATGCACCGACTATAACCTTGAGGTAAAATCAGATAAAATATCCGCGAGATAGTGACATATACAAGCTAGATATACGGACATGACAAAACTTTATTTTACACTACCTTTCGCATGCGAGTCCGTTCACGTGGAATAAAAAAACCAAAAGTGAGCCCATGATTCTTCCTGACTATCCTTTACATCTGTACCAAATTTAATCAAATCTGTTAAGCCATTTAGGATACAAACTCTAATAAATATCCATCTATCCATTTAAATTTTCGCATTTATAATATTAGTATGATACCAGCCTTCGTCCGCAACTCTGTCTGAATAAAATAGTGAGAAACCTTTGAGGTCTTCCCGACTATCCTCTACATCTGTGCTAATTTTTATCGAGATACGTTCAGCAGTGTAGGATACAAACTAACAAACATCCATCCATCGATCTAAAATTTCGCATTTATAACATTAGTATTATATCTAAATGTTCGTGTTTAAATATTTTTTTAATGTTCTTGTTTTAATCAGTTTTGTTTTTTGCAGAGCCGGCGCTGGCGCAAACGGCATATTCTCCAGGCGACTTGATTTTTCAACCTTCAATCTTTTGCCGAAGCATAAAGTCAACTCTTATCAAATTAAGGTAAATGCTTATTTTTACTGCTAGCTTATGTCACCATTATTGTTATCTCATTCTTTCTTAAATACAATGATACGGATGGTATTGCACAGGCTACCACGGTGGAGATTCACCATTACTTACGTCACAGACATTTTAATTATAATATATTATGTAATCTTTTTTTGTTTTTCAAAGTTACGTAACATGTTTTAATGGTAGCAGACGTACAACAGACGTTTACGATTTAACTACATTTCAGTCTCACGGCTTTAACCATTGTTTTACGAAATTGCTCTTTATTTTTTTATTTTTTATTATCGTTTTGTTTGATATTTTTATTGGTAATGGGTTTTATGTTGTTTTTTTTTTGTTTTTTAATGTATTCTATTTGATTTATTTTTTTATTGCTTATCTCTAATATGATTTTCAAATGCAATTTTTTAAAGTTTTGTTTTTAAAACCACAGATAAAGTAATATCATTTAGTATTTTCTGAATTGTTGATTTCGGCCAGTCATTTGTTTTTTATTTGACCAAAAAAGACTAAAAACGTTAGTTCTTTTTTGGTCTGAAGCAAATATCAGTAATTCCTCTGAGAGTTTACGATTCGAACGTAGAACCTTTATCGTGCGCTTTCCTGTTCAGCCCACGGCCGCATTGTCCGTCGTACTTTAGCCTGATTTAAGTCCCAGGGCGCACATAAACCTATTGTAATACTATGGATCGATCATATTTTCAAACCGGAGGTAAAATACAATGACTGTTAATGATGTACAGAGATTTTCTCTTCAAATGAAATTATGACTACTACTACTACGGGAATTTTGTAGAAAGTTTTGCATTTTAAGCTTTTGCGTTTTTAATTTAAATAAATTAGACGGTTTTTTAAGGACGGTTTACAGCTTTATTGCCTTAACTTGATTGTTTTTATGTTTATATTTTTAACTTTACTGTATACTCTTAGTTGCTACGTTTCTTGGTCTTTTCAATCCACAGGTTACAGTTATCAGATATACTGCGATTAATTATAAAAAATAAGGATTTATCATATTTTATGAACGAAAATCACAAAGTTTTATCTTAACAAGATAAATTGGGTTTAGAATAACGATAAAACATTTTTATGGCCCGGGCTCCAGTTGAAAGTTTACCTTTGCTGGTGTCGCCATAAAGACCCGGGATGACGCCCCGAGCGATAAAGTGCTGTCAGCGAAGGCGCCCGTATGGCTACGACCATTACTAAGGTGACAATCCGATACCGATTTTAACGGAAATTTTGAAAATCTGGCTCTGTATGCCCGTTTTTTCGTCTAATAGGTCAAAATTACAGTTTTCTCATCCTAAACTTTTTATTGCCTTTTTTGTATAGTCTTATTTAAAAGTAAAGAAACATATTTTTGTACTTTTTGTAATAACTATCTAAGGATGTCTACTCTTCGGGATTATCCTGTTTTTAATTAAATCATGGTTACCGTGAAACATATACGTTTTGTAAACGAATAAACGTAAATTCGTTGTAATTTAATCGTATGCCGGTAGTAGACGCTTGGTTGGAATGAAACCCGCGGCGCCGCACCCAGTCCGTTTTCGGCTAAAATTTATACAAATGAAACACGCACCCGTATTCATGTGTTATAACTTTTTGTACGCAAGATGTTAAATATTATGTAAAGAAGGGTAACAAAATTATTCTTGTCTTAAAGTTATTTAACAAATGATTAATGACTTCTGTTATGGGCTTTAAAACTATAATAACTGAAAAATCATGAGGTCCCATGTTAACACGCGACACACCTCTGAAACATTATTTATTTATTTACAAAATCTATTATAATGCAGAACATCATGTAGTTTAACCGCGCTGGTTCACTCCAAGCGTTTTTCCTTGAGAACGGCAGACCATACTCATCAAACAATGCTGAGCATTTGATGGCACGCCACTGCGCTGCGCTCACGTCGAATTATTTTGCAATTGTCGTTCGTTTTATGTTTGTTATGCAGTGCCGGTATCTAATCTCTGTGGGCCTTGAGCCCGTTGTATGTCAACCTACGGTCAATGCACCGCCTGCCGGCCGCCGGCCGCCGCGCCCGTCTATTTTTAACCCGCGATTGTTTCATATTTATTGCTGCCCAACGCTTGTTGCAGTAAGCACAGTAAGTGCATATTTTTACTGTCGCGCCGATTGAGTAATTGTTTCGAACGTGCACGCTTTGTGCTGTTTCGTTTGCCCGCCATTTTGGAATTTGGCTCGCGAAAAATCGGGTCCGAATGCAATGTGTCGCTCGACTGGAAGTTGTTTCTCTATGCCAGGGCAAATTTACGATTTGCTCCAGGCTGAATTGATGGACAATGATCAGATACGCCTTGTCTAACATGCAATGTATTGCAAAAAGCATAAACACAATACAAACTACGTATCTACTTTATTCTTAATTTTTTAAAGAATGTAAGTTGAATGTTGTAGGTATATCCTAGGACTAAAATTAACATGTTTTGTAAATTTTACATTAATTTACAGGCTTATAACAACGTCATTTAACGTGTGAAACAAAACCTGCTCATAAAACCGTGTGTGTTCGGATAATTTTACAATTCATTTTGCTTTACAATATTAATTAATTCCCCACAACAATTTACACTGTCCACTCGACGTTTTTTTCTGTAACAAGTAAATGTGCAATGTGAATCATAGATTGAGCCATTGTTTTCGAACGCCACAACCACGAAAAGAAGGTTAATAATATCATAAATTTCATTCGTGTGTTTTAATTCAATGAAAATTGCTTCGCACTGAATGATTTACGTTAAAGGCCAACCTTTGTTACTTTGCTTTACACAAAATTGCGTTTGTGTGCGTGTGTTGAATTGGTTACTCATTTATATCAGTTAAAAATAATAGACGCTGTAGTCGGAAAAAACTGCATAATATGGTAGGAAAAATTTCTTTTCCAATTATTTAATGCTTTTATATGCAATAATTTGTTACACAAGATACACGCATTGTAAAAAGCGGTGCCTATCTCATATGATTTATTCTTTTGTTTCTTCTCGTTGTTAATAAATTATACTTTATGCTACGACTGTGATCGCGGAATTATCATCATTTGAATACCAAATGATGTCCGTTAAAAACACAGGACTATTAAAATAAGTTTTTTTGCGAGTTGTTATAAACTGCCTATTTAATAACATCGTAAAATGGTATATTATAGTCACAAATTGATCAGTACACGGGAAATACCGTATTTGGTTTCGTGTTTACGACGAAAAAAATGTCGAAATGGACTGATAAATATGTGAGTAAGGACATTTGAAATCAATTATCTTAAATTAATGTTGATTTTCAATTAATTTAAATAAGTCAACGGAACTTTTTCGCCATATTTATTTGCCATCCGCATTAACTCGAAATAAAACGCTAGTAGAAAAATACTTCGAAAAAGATACTCGCGTAAAAACGATTTTTTTTGTTGTTAACAAATAAATATGTTGCATTTCCTGTGCTTGTAACAATCGATATATTACTATATGTTCTTGGAAAGTCAAGAAAAATATAAGCGTATCAGAGAATTCCTGGATTAAACCAGTATGAAACTATAAGCTTGATTGATAACGTCGTTGGGGCACGTTTTCGCGAGACATCGAGTCATTACAGCTACCATGCTATTTATGGTACCTTGTCCACCGGCATATTGATCGTACAGACCGGTCTCGCCGTAGGACGTAGTCAATCACGACAATTTCACATGTACACATATAAAACCTTATCACATTCTATAGATTATAAATAAAATTTGAGAAATATTAACATCTACGAAAATGTTAAATATTAGGTTTACAGTACTATACTAGTTATTTTTAAAATCTTTTAATAGATATTGATAACTGCTAAACTAGGAGGAAGTTTGAAAGTAGCCCCAGTGGTTGAGAAAATAAAGAGTAAAAGGTTAGAGTGGTATGGGCATGTTATGAGAAGGGATGAATCGCATGTA
>DVQG01001423.1:0-10823 GCA_018231605.1 Papilio ambrax
GGCATTTGCCTTCATACGAATTGAATTCAATACTTCATTTGCGTCATTTATCAAACTAATCTATCTTATTTAGACAAACTATAATTAGTTGTATTTTTTTTCTAGAAAAATCTCGTTCTACCCGTCGTGCATTGTTCGTGGCTTTAATATTGTACTCAGCAACGATGTTCCAAGGTCTAGTAGGGGTACAAGTGTATGCTGACCCAGTCTTTGAAGAGGCACTACCGAATATGCCAACGACACTCTCTTGTGTGATCTTGGCTATAGTGTTTGTGGCCGCAGGATGTGCTGCTGCGTATTTGATGGATATTGCTGGAAGACGGGTAAGAATTTTACTTATTTCTATTACCAGGGGTTATTATGGTGTATGTCTATGGGCGTCGGATCATTTAGTATTAAGCGATCAGCTCGTTTGAACTTTTCTCACATACAAATGGGAAATGGTGTATATTTCCATCTTTTCTCACTGAATTTAATTGCTTTATTTTTGCTCATTCTCTTTGCGGATTGGTTAGAGATTATAGTTTTTTTTTTTAATTTATATTTACAGCTTTTGGCTTTGTCGCGAAGCGACGATAACGCCCCATAAATCTTAAACAAACAAAACTTAATTAACTGACTGTTTTCTTAAACAGATGTCGGCCAACTTAAACACCATCCCGGCCTCGTTCATAGACGGGTAAAAAAAAAAATTAGAAGTTGCTTTTGTATTCTTCCGGATTGTTTTACGTCTGTATCAAATTTCATAGTGATCTGTTAAACTATTTTGAAGATATATAGTATAAGCGTCCATCCATTCTTTCGCTTTTGTAATATTTGTACGATAATGTTCTTAAAAAAAATCGCAGTAAGGAATAAAAAAATATATGAATTTCGCATGTCCTGACATTTGATTACAAAACTATTACTATCCCTGTTTTTCTGTAAGACGATATACAGGATAGCAAAATTATCAAACCAGGTATAAGATAGTAAGAAACCATCGCCAGATTATAGTAAGATTTTTTTTTAACTAGATTGGACTTATACATATAAATGTACTAAAATATATACATACCTCTAGCATAACACAGCAGATGTGATAAATGCACTGTGTGATCGCATCGCAAGTTCCACTGATAGTCACAGCTCGCTCTGTCGAGTTCGGCAACATTTCACTCGCTACCTGTTGACAAAGTTATATTAAAATTAAAAAAAAAAAACAAGATATCCAAAATATTCCCGCATCAATTACAAAGCGCAATTTATGTAAAATTAAAATAAATCAGCCTATAACATGCCCGTCCCTGTCAGCTACCCTGCAGTAAAAGTCCCGTCAAAATCGGACCAGCCGTTTCGGAGATTACACGGAATAGTGGCTTGCGGATAAACAAAGGTCTTTTCCAATTTTCGTTTTCAGTAAGTCAAATCATCTTCGCAAAATCCGATTTTTTTTTTCGAGATTACAAACACTCAATTTTTATCAACTTTATAGATATAGATATGGTACGTACCTGTATATTAGCTCCGGTGACGTCACGTATCTCTTTGATCTTGGAGCCTCCCTTGCCGATGAGCGAGCCGCACTGCGAGGCGGGCACGATGAGCCGCAGCGTGATGGGCGCGCGCGAGCCGCCGCCGCCGCCCTCGTTGAACTGCGAGCACCACTGCCGACACCACAACACTCACACCTTGCTCTTACCACTATAACTATCTTAATACGTATCTTGCCACTCTATAACGTCCATCGAACCTTTTTCGTAGCGCGGGAGAGGTTATACTACCAAAGAGGTCCAACTGGCCAGTAGCACGATACGGCGCCTTTTACACGAAAAAGTGAAACAAACAAAAAATATAATAAAAAGTGAACTTGGCTTTATTTACTACTAGAGGTTGTGTGTGCGCGTGAAATTAAAAAGATATAGCCTATATTACTCACAGATAGAAGACTACCTTTCTAACGGTAAAATAATTTAAAAAATCAGCTAGTTTGTACGTGAATACGTAGACGAAGTCCAGGGCAAATGCTAGTTTGAAATAATCTTGGATATTACTAGCCTTATTGAAAAAACGAATCAATAATTTAGTTGCTACGTTTCATTTCTCAAATTCATGTAAACCGTCTATGGAGAATTTCATTTAAATATGTAAAATATTTAATACATACATGCATTACATTACAATATTGTAGACTAGAAGTAGCGCAGAATGTGTACTATGCAGCTTTTTATGCCGGATTGATTTAAAACGGTAAGTCCACACATTGATTACGAAAGCGGAAAAGAAATTGCTCGCGATTACGTTCGCGCCAAATTTAAAATTTAAATTATATGCAAAGCTATTTCCTGCGCAGTTCAGGGGATTTTATCTGAAGAAATAGATTGCTGGTACCTAGTGTTTGCGGTGCGTTATTACTTTGTGAAAATCACACATTTATCAAAGACATTAAAAATATTTTAAACTTAACTAGCTTTCGCCCTCGAATTCATCTGCACGGAATACAAAAAATCTTAGTAGCCTATGTGTCTACTAAGATTTTTTTATGTATACTAAGATTAGGAAGAGTCAGTACTATACATACTATTTTTTTTCTTGATTTAATTTAAAATTAACTAGATATATTTTTATGCAATTGGGATGTAAGTCAATTCTTGTAATTAAATCGGGATATGCTTTGTGCTTTTTTTTTTACATTACTAACCTCTTCAAACTTTTTGCAGATAAGTGTGAAGGCTTTGAATATAGCACTTGTGTTGCCTGTGACTGTAACAATTCGCTCCGGGCATGATCCATCAGATATGTTTATTTTAGCTCCAGACTGAAAAATAACAAGAAAATACACTGAATTAATAAACAGGTGAGTTACATTTTGTAATAATGTAATGACTGTGACTGTTACAAACAGTTATGGTCAATTAAGTTTTTAAAGAGACTCAAAACTGAAGGACTGCATTGCAATATTATAAAATATAAATGTTTTCAGTTATTTGTTTAAATGTTTATTGGAAAAAGAATATTATATTTGTGAGTATGGAGCATCATATAAAATATATACCTCTTCTCTAAATCTCTTCACAATTTCTCCCTTTTTGCCTATAATACTGCCAACTTCCTGCGGAAAAGAAAACAAATTGATTAGTATTTACAAGTATCTTAGAAACATCAAGTACTGTTGTTTAAAATAACTCAGGCGCAAAAACAGCACCATTGGCAAGTATTGTGCAACAAGTGGCAGTATAATTAATGCAGTCACATTTAGATTTATCGTACAAAAGATTTCCTGTCTGCTGGCCAATAATAGACTGAGCATCGAGCAATTCTTTGCTGCAATAATAGATGCAGCGGGGATGCATAGAGACAGTTTTAGAGTAGCTGCATTCAGTTTGTTGCTGGCAACACTGCACATTGACTCCCACAGTATGCAAGCAATGTACATGCAGCTAACACCAAGTACAATAGTTTTAGCGTTAATATTTAATTGTTTCAATATTTAGATATACAACATAAACATGCAAGATATGAACAAAGCCTTATGAGTTGAAGGAATTAATTTGAACACCTTATCTAAACTTAAACTGCATTTATCACTTTTTTATGCTTAAAGTAATTATTGTAATCATTTAAAAATGAACACAGTGATAAGGTTATATGAAATTACAAAGCAGTGATTTCTTTTATTAGTGTGTTTATCAACCCGTATAATAAAAAAAGACATCTCTGATCTCTTTTTACTTTGGTTTAAATAAAAGAAATATAAATTTAATGGAACAGCTGGATGAAGAACAATAACTAATGTTAGCGAACAAAAGCCCTTACTGTGAATAACATGGATTATTTCAATTAGAAAAAGAGACAAATGGACAAGTTTGATGAACAAGCAGAGTGCTGATATTTGGCATCATGCCAAATATATTTTGTATTGGATTACAGCCAATTAAAAGTAGGTACCTTGATATATAGGTACATGTTAGCATCAATATGTCTCACATCGGTGCAAACTAGATATGTGGCTGTTCTAAATCAGTTATCTATGTTTAAAATTGTACATTGTACACTAATAATAAATATTTCAGAGTTTTACATTATTTTGTTGAAGTTAACGCTTCATATTGTCCTTAAAGCCTAGTCACTAAGCACACATGAGTAATAAGTAAACAAGATCTTGTGTTAAGCAGACATACAAGTGTTTCTTAACAAGATTAAAATGCTGTGTTATATTAAAATAGGTTTTTTTTTAATGTTTATCTCGTTCGTGGAACAGGGTAATTAAGTTAAGTTTAGGTAACATAAATGTTGATACCACTTATTCAGGAACAAGTAACAATTTTATTAAAATAAATAAACCACATATTGATTTTAGAAAGGTAATTACAAAAAAGTGCAACTTTAATAATTTTTTTAGCAGTCATTATGTGTTATTTCAATTATGAAACCAATTTTAATGAACATAATTGTATTAAAACATAAATTCAGTAGCAAATTACAGTTAGCAAGATTGTAAGTATATTTTATTGGTTGTGAAACTTAATTTAATAACAGTAAACAAATCCAATAAAAGAAAAACTGAACAAATCCCATATTATTGATATGTACAAACATGAATTTCAAGTTTAGCGTAAAGAAATGACTTTTATGTAATTCCGAGCATCATTAAATGTAAGGGTATCTCAAGTGACATGCTTACCTATATGGAATCGATGACAATAATTTAGCTACTTAACTATTGGATAGTGGTAATTGCACATTACCGAGACACAAGCATATTAATTTAAAAAAATCTTGAATATTCTACAAAGGTATAAATTAAATTGAAAGCAATAGTATGATAACTACATTGTTGGAAATTAGAAGAAGGTAAAGTGTACACTTTCACAGATAAACAAGTATAAGTAACAAGTACAAAGTACAAGTTTTAAAAGTGCCAATGTTTTTATTTAAAAAAAAATGTAAGTGCCCTTATCTTACCTTCCCCTGCATAATCAGTCTGATAGTGAGGGTGATTTTGGAGTCTTCCTCGTGGAGAGGCGTGGGGGCTTTCTCCAGTTCCATGCTGGAGGAGGAGTCCGTTGTATCGCGCGGAATTTTTGCGGCGTACGGGGCTACGTGTGGGCGGGGAACACTCCACTCAATCTAATGGCTGGGACTCGGGGCTCTTGGCACGCACTGCAGGCAGGGTAAGCTGGAAACAGGCGCATATCTCAAAGGAAAATTCAAAGGTTTCGAGCGTTCTATAGGTGGTGAGGGATCATGGGACTTCCTGACTTATTAAGCGAGACTAATTACCGATTATTTATTTACAGATGCTATTGGTGGTAAGCGCAACGGAATGAGGGCGGCAAATGAGGATCTAGATACTAAATTAATCTAACTGGTCCCAGGTCCGACCGGATTGTGCGACTGTAACGCGAGTCGGCCGCTCCGGCTTGTGGACCGTTACTTGAACTCGACTACTAGCTCGCGACTCGCGACATAACCTCAGCGTCGCGCCTCATGGCTAGCCGACCGGGTTATCGATCTCGCAAATCCCAAACAAATTCCATTGCCGCACTCACAGCTTCTTTCTTACCTCGTTTTGTAATCCCTCGTGCAACAATAACATAACAAATCTTAATACTAGTATTATCACCAAGATGTGTATAAAAATTACACTTATCACAATTTTCTTAATCACATAAAATTACAAAACTAATAAAATCCGACGTAGATGACGCGTCGGTGTGAAGCTTGCGATTGTCATAGAAGACTTTTGCAACCAGCGCCTCTGGCGGCAAGAAATAAAATCGTTTTGACAGCCAGCCAGCGTACTAACCATAGACAATTCAGTCGATTTATTAAGTCGATTTGGTTTTTAATAAAATCTGTTTTTTCGTAACGTTGAATTACAAAAATTAAATGAAAATTTTTATTTCATGTGTATGCTCGAAGATTTCAATTATTCATTTCTTTTATGTAATATTGGTTGAAAGAAATCGATTAATTCGCTTGGTACAGTATATTAGGTTTAGGTTTTCTTTTGTTATAAAACGATATTTAACTGCTGCACTCGAGGTCGTTAATTGAACATTAAAGGAGAATTATTATAAGAAATCTACAAAAGATGAGACTATTTAAGAAAACTGGACAGCAGTACAACAAGTATAAGATATGATCGATTTATTTTACATTTAAAACAAACATGCCATGACGTTAAATTTTCATAAAGATAGGTAGCAACTATCAATTGTGTCGGCGTATTATATGAAGCCGAGACTCAATCAACATTTTATTACAATGTAACTAACATTGCTTCCATGGGCAAGACGTTGTAGTCTGATTGACGTGAAAAAAATACTTCATAAAAATATAAATAAGTAGGTAGGTACAGGCTAATTAAAAGTTAAATAGTGTATAGCTTTATTGTAAGGTAAGAGGGTCTATTTATTTCTCTTTCGTCTGGAGCGCTTCCGAGTCTGGGACGTGACTATACATAAATGAACCAGTACAAGTATTATCTATTTTTTTTAACATCATGCAATGTTTTGATATAATATAAGAAATTGAAATAAACGCAGACTAGTAATATTTTGTACTAGCTGTTGGTCCCGACTTCATCCATGTGAAATTATTAAAGTAAAAAAAATAAAGCCTCACTGATAACGTAGTTTTTTAATGGTGAGAGATTGTTTAAATCAGACCAATAGTTTTTATGTTGTTCCAATACATACAAAACACAAATCTTTCCACTTTATAACATTAGTATAGATATTTATTCTATAGTCACCGCATAAACGCTTGTTCCTCTTATTTATCGTTATAACCGACCTCCTTTGATCCTTTTTCTTTTTTAACGTTCTCCGCTCTTTCTTTGTCTTTTGGGAAGTTTTGGTTCGAAATTCAAATTTAGAGTGGAGCGTTGACACATGCATTTGATGCTTCGTAAGGGGAGTTTTTCGCCAATATTCAAAGTAAACGGACCACAAGAGTTAAGTGACTAAGTGAAATGTTAAGTGATCAAAGTGCCAGGTATCGAAATGATGTGAAAACAGCTACGCGTAGCGCAGGACCACGTTTCCGTCTAAACGCAACTATATCAGGTAAGTCCCGCTCCGAGTATGTATTCCAAATCATATCGTTTAGACCCATTGTTCGATCCCAACACAATTCTATTTCCAAGACGTGGCGATTTTAATTACCCGTTCCTAGTTACGTCCTAGCGAATCTCATCACTGTTACGCTACATCTTTTTTGGTTCCAAAACCAGGGAATCTCGTTGTTTCCATCCCTTTCCTTTTCTAAATTTCATCAAAACCGCCATATTTGAAGTCTTTGTTCAGATTCCGAAAGTTACTAACTACAATTGTTTTCACATGTTTTCATTGTATACGAGCAATAAATAGATGATAAATAAAAAAAATATAGAAATAAAACATTATAGGTAGAAAATAATACTGAGACACAAGAACTGAGGTAGAAATATAAAATGTAAAAGACTTTCACAGATAAATTTTCAGCAAGGCAAGTTGTAAATATTATTTAAAATTGCAACGTGTTTTCAGCACGAAGGAGTCCACGCTAATGGACTGCTTCATTCCCTGTTTGTTTGCCGCGGGATCACAGACCGAGTGTACTTAGCTACGTCGTTGCGCTAAATACAAATAAAATTTCCACTTAGAAATACATTACATTTCTTATTCAGTTGACATTATACTAGGTAATGAAATAAGGATCATTTTTCTTCCTCAAATATTTACAGTCACGATCTCAGTAATAGAACCTCTATGGTATGTTATTCAGAAGTACTTTTATAAAATTATTCAATTGTTTGCTGATTGTAATCCATTTTTATCTTAGTTTATTCAAGACTGTATCACTTGTTAATCTACTCTCTGTTTTACACTTAATTAAAAATCTTAGGCGACTTCTCCACTTAATTGTAACCAGAAGATTCTACGATTTTAATATGGTTATTCGTAAATTGACAATTATTCTTCTTGATTTCTCGAAGTAATTAAATTTAATAATCCTCTATAAGAACTGAAGCACATATCAAACAGAGTCTTTAGATATCAATTAAGAATCAAATTTCATTTGTTATCTTTGTTATTTTTCTTCAGAGGATCATCTTATAATTCTACCCTTAATAATTTAACTGCTAATCCAATTCAATATCACAAATAAAAAAATGTGCTACTGACTAATTGTTATTTTTTATTATTTTTAATAAAACGTTTAAATTGAAAAACTATTTCTATTATATCTATATTAAGCTTAACGCGATTTATATTTGTATGTTATAAATATTTTTTTATTTACTCCGGATAAATTGAGTGCTGGTTCATTGAGCTTACAATTTCCACGCTTCGTTACACTCACCCGATCACGGAGGCAAATTCAAAACAAGCTCCTTTGCAAATCAAAGTAATAATAAAATCATTTAAATGTTACTAAATAAAGTCATGCAGCAGTATCAATTATCTTTATTGTTAATTGACCAGAAATAGAATGTACCAGTGGTCTAAAACAATATTAGTCTGCTTAAAGCATATTTCGAAATATGTTTTTTCGTATTTTTATCTTCTTTCTATTGTGCACTGATATACTATTATGTTCGACCTTAGATATGTTACTTGTACTTAACTTGTCACAAGAGACAATATTTAAGTTGACATTAAATGTGTTTTGAATATTAAAAAGAGACAAGATATGAAAGGTTTCTAGGTTAAAAATTAACGTATACAAAAGTTATTTATTTAATGTATTATGAGTTTAAAGAAAACCTTTATACAATATGAAGGACTTTGTAATGGATTATCCTTTATGTCAACCTACACGATTAATATTCTTTTGTGTCATATTTTCACCATTTGTTATTAATATTTCTTGTAACATTTTAAATAGCTCAAAATATATTAGGTTATAAAATTTGTATCATTTTTTTCTTCTTAATTTTATTAGCAGTAATATTTGGTATTTTGAAAAATAACTACCTCTGCGTTTATGTAGCAAAAGCGCTACGCTAGCACGCATTGAGGCGTAGTATGCTACGGAGGTCTACTGCACATTGGAGCGTAGTAAATTCCGTAGCACCGAATATTAAACTGTAGACCAAAATTTATGTTAATGATGGATAAAAGTACCGAGAAAATTGTTTTTTTTTTGTTAATTTTAACAATTAGGATGTTTACCTAATATAACTATAGACGCAAGACTGATGGCTTGTGTATAATATTTTAATATGTATAATTTATAAAAACTAATTAAAGTACATAAATATGATATCAACAAAATAATACATCATTTTTCATCATCTTAAATATTGCAAAATTGTTATATTTTAAAAAGGAATCATTACTATTTATCGGTTTTTTTGCTAGTTGCGACTGATTCGTTAAAAATGTAGGTAAAATACGGCAGTAGCCTTGACATGTTAAAAAATTGCCAAGGTTAAGACACTCGCGGAACAGTGCTAAGTAAACTCAACATTCTAGAACTTTTCTTTTAACACTTGACAGGGAAAATTGAATTTAATGTTACAAAGTAGCGTGGTAAAACACATTTACATTCAGCGAAACATTTATTTGATCTTTACTTACTTTTTTATTTTGTGACTTCAGGTCTCGAACAACTGTAAAAAAAAGAAAAAATGTTATTGTTTTATCAATACGAAATACCGCCTGATATGTAACTAATTTATTAGAGAATCATTGATACTGCAATAGAACCTCGATAACTCAAACCTCGGTAACTTAAAAACTTCCATAACTTCAAAAAATATGTTTCCTTCCTATCGGAGGTCAAAACCTCTATAACATAGACCCTTGATAACTGAAAACCTCTATAACTTAAAATATTCTGTGTTTCCCTTGGACTTTAACTTATCGAGGTTCTACTGTATTTAATTTTTTAAACCATTTACTAAACGCTTAAAGTTAAAATAAAAATCATTTTTATTACTAATAATAACTTACGTCTGTTAATTGTCAAAATTAATTGATTGTTTAAGCTTTGTGTCTTTTATGAAGTGTAAAGCGATCTCATTCCAAGAAGACTCAATAGGCTTAATTCACAGCGGTTCCTTAAACTAATTAAACTTAATAATCCTCTAATATAAAATCTCCAGTTTTTAAATTAAGTCACCAGATTTCATTGTTTTATCCCCACCTTAGCTTCTTTCATGCAAATTTTCTGAGAATAATAACTGGGGTGGAAATTGCTTAAAGAAAACGATAGTCAGGCTTTTCTTTATCTCTTAAGATTCAGTGGGATTATCTATTTTTTTAGATCTAGTTCCTTTTGTAATTGAAATGTTCTAGGATTTAATTAGCAAAAGTTATATATCTTTAACTCGTAAAGTTATAGAACTAAATAAATTACATATCTATGAAATTTATGTTTTTGATAAAAGTTTTTAATTTTATTACATTCAACAAAACTGATATTTTTTTTTAGTTGGTAGGCGTATCTACTATGAGATAATTCTAGCTCCATTCCCATAACAATGTAGAGTTGGGAATAAACTTCGTACCGGCAAAAGTTTTTTCCAGTGATAGTTATATAACTTTAATTCCATAAGGATTAAAAACAAAGCCAACCTTCACACTTGAGTGAGGTTATCTCCGGCATTATATTTACTGTAGTGACATTCTTTTACACTTTATACGAACTTTTTTATCCTTACTTTTTAAAACAATGCCCTATGGATTCTGATGTATCAGAATGTATTTGAGACATTTAAGTAGAGCTTTTAGCTTTTTTTAACAGTGGTAGTCCCCGCTTTAACATCTTAGCACGAATGGGCCGGCACGCCGGGTGTAATACCACGACCACATAGAAGACAGACGTGAAATGGAAGCAATTCCGTGTTT
>DVQG01001424.1:0-10822 GCA_018231605.1 Papilio ambrax
AGAAGCGAGCCTACAATTTCCTAAAAGGCCGGCAACGCATCTGTAGTTCCTCTGGTATTGCAGATGTCCGTGGGCATCGTTGACCACCTCTGTGTTCCCGCCGCTCGTTTGCCTCCTTCTCTTATGAAAAGATCTAACTACCTCTCATCCTCCATTGTTTTTGTATCTCCATTTCACGATAGAAAAAGTTGAAAATACGGGAATGAAAACTACGAAAATGTTAATTCATAAACATTTGTTTATTTACAAAATTTTGTTTTATATCATTATTTTAAAAATTTAATAATTTCAATTAAGTGTAAGTGTTATAAGCGTCGGCATTGTTTCTATTTGTATTTCCTCGGCACTCAGCAAACAGTTTAAAAATTGCTTTTTATTTTTATGCTCACAAGTCTATTTTCCTTTTGTGTTATTCATCTTTTCGTGTCTATTTGTTTATTAAAAATTCTGAAAAAAATAATAAAAAAATATATAGGGACCCCAGACAGAAGGAATCGTAAATCTTTGAAATACCACTGTGTTGCTAATCGCGACAACTTTTTTTATCGGCGATCTTAACATAGAGCGACTGATGAAAGCGACAAAAGAACAGATTGTTGACGATCCTTGTCTGTGCAAAAATTTCTATCATGGTTTCGAAGATTTACGTCGCCTATACGTAGTGCCTTCACATATTAATTTCAAACATTATTTTTCTCCATTTTAGATGCAACCATAAATTCTTAGGAAGTTTACTAACATTCATGGTTCACCGTCCTTATCTTTCTTCTTAAATACTTTTGATCCAAGTTTAAAGTTACTTAAATTGATCTTCGGTTCATCATTGCACTCATCTCTCTCCTGAAAATTAATCTCTATTAGTTTGGCGTCGAATTTGTCAAGTGTGCCAACATCGCTGGATAAAGATTTCTTCACGATATGGGTCTTAAAGACCCAACGTAAATTACAACAATAAAAGCGCACGTACAAGTGCAAGCATAATTCTCATTGACAATTTTATTGCCACTGGTATAAAAGTCGATTTCGGTTATAACAACGCTGATGGAACGTCTATAAAACCTTTGCTAATTCCCTATATCCTAAATCAAAAAGAATGTTAGCTGTAACGTATTACCGCCACCCAACTGTGAGTAACCTTAAAATTAATAAATCAGTCCGTTGCCTACGGAGTTGCTTGATTCACTTCCCACTGCCAGCGCGGATAGGTATTTTTTTAGTTTTTGCTCAGTGTTATTTGGATTATGTAATTACAATGCCTATTGGAAAAATAGAACCTTTTACGTTAAGTTCAAAACAGTGGCCGGCTTATAGACGTCGCGAAAATCAATTCATTTTGTTAAACGTAATCCGCGATGACTTGAAGGTACCTACATTATGTACTTTAATAAACGGTCGTGGGTGAAGAATCGTATGCTTTAATGTACGATCTGTGTGCATCGTTCCGGAAGATAAGACGTACGAGCAACTAGTACAGCTAGTGACAGAGTACTTGGAGCCGCAGCGGTCCGAAATCGCCGAGCGGCACGTCTTCCGGCTGCGGCGCCAGCGACCGGACGAGTCGCTCAAAGATTACTTACAAGCATTGAAACATCTTGCGGCCACATGCAACTTCGGCCAATGCAGTATTTGCGCGAAGAGAACCATCGAAGAGAACCTGCGGGACCAGTTGGTGTCGGGTCTGGCGAGTGACGCGATGCGGGCGAGAATATTCGCTGAAAAGAAAATTCAGTACAAGGAGGCAGTGGAGCTTGCGCTAGCTTTGGAAGTGGTGGAGTGCCATGCCGAGGTTAGTAACAGTACGGTACCCTCGGTGACGGTCTCATCTTAGGAGACGGGCGAGGTCGGCTCGGCAGCGAGGAGGAGCGCGCGGGGCGCGGGGAGCTCACTTACTAAGGCCAGCCTGGATAGGGAGCACGGCCGGGGGACGAGGCGAGCGGTGCGTCTAGAGGACTGACAGCGGGGCCGAGTCGAGCGACAACGTGGACGAGCGGAGTGGCATCAAGGCCAAGCGCTTTACGGTACTTAATTATTATAGATGCACTCTAAACGGATTGAGGCGATACCGATGCTTAACACGAGTTCAGAGAGTACGATATATGTGTTTAGGAATACATTTGCACTTTTCGGACTCCCATGGCTGCTCGTGACGGATAACGAGTCACCATTTTTCTCGTTAGACTTTAAAGCGTTTAGTGAAAACAACTTTATAAAACACCACCTCGGCCCCTTATCGCCCACAGGCGAACCCGCGGAGAAAGCTGTTAAAACTATTTAAAAGACAATTTAAAAAGCCCTACAAGAGGGCAAGGATGTGAATACTGCATTGACCAAATTTTTGCTTAAATACCGCAACTGTGAACATGCGACAAAGGGCGTGTTGCCAGCAGTAACACTGCTGGGCGCCGGCTCCAGAACCTTCTAGATGGGCTGCGGCAGGACGCCGCGGTGGTCGTACGCGACAACCAGGAAAAGCAAGTGGCGTTTCGGCCCAGCAAAGGGGACATGGGGAGGCGGTACTCGCGCGCGATTACTTTTCGAAGTGAAACAAATGTGCCGAGGCCACGGTGGTCAAAAGTAGTTTCAGCTAGGGACCGGTTCTCGCTTTCCAGAATTAGCACCGCGACCGTAACGGGTCGGACAAAAAGGCCGAATTGTCCAAGGTCTATGGGGAGCCAGGGGAGGAGACGTCCAGCGGTGGCGAGTCTTATCACCGCTGATGTTGGCTCGAGCAAAGCGAGCTTTAAAACGACCTAATTTTAACTTGTAATCTTCGTGTAATATATTTAATATAACTGGGTTTTATTCGTTTAAAGGATGTTCTATAACTTCAGTGGGGAGGGATGTAATGTATTACAGCTACCAAGTGTGGGCAACTCTTAAAATTAATAAATCAGTCCGTTGTTGTTTGATTGTCATCCCGATAACTTAATAAGAACTTGTATAACGTTCTACCTTATCTCCTTCCTCTATATCCTTCGCGAGCTGCTGCTGGTACTTGGCAATGCGCCTCATTCTGCGCTTTTTAAGTGTATAAGAGTACTCGTCCAATCTCAATTTTTCCTCCAGATGTCTGAATGTAAACAATTAATTGTTTTAAAAAACATTGCAAATTATTATTTAATCTTTACTTAAAGTATTTTTTCGTACTGAAATTACATTTTAACATTGATTTGCGCACAGGCGTGTCCTGTAGCAAATTTTCTTGTAGGAACCTATTCAGGGTTTAGTTCCTTAGATCGAGTGATGAAGGGTAAAAAGTAATGCAGCGTTTTTAATTTATATTTAAATTGAGACAAACATTTAAGGTCTCCAAATGTTATTACGTGTTTTAAAATACTGTCTTTAAATACTAAACATGACTTTATTTGAATTTGTAACATTAGGAAACATCCCCCTTGTTAGAATATTAGTCACATATGTATGGTCTAGTCTTGGAGCTTAAAGTACTTTTCTTGTGATGTTAATACAAAGGCTTTACATACTCAGTCCTGGATGGGACCTGATCCGGAGTCTCGAACTTGAAGGACATGCAGCGCGACGCGCAGAACTCGGGGCATTTCAGACACACTGGATACAAAATCACATATTTTTGTTCTACACTAAATCATAAAATGATACTATTATATATTGCTCCTATCGTTTATTATATTCTTTATGACAGGTCGCGGTCAGAACGTATCTTGGATAGATCAAAGCTTTAAGCTGTGTCCAGGTTCTCGCAACTGCATTTACATTGAGCTCGTATCTAAAATTGTGTTTGAGCGCTCTGTTGCGAAAGTACGAGCTGCCAGAAAGCTTGGATGGCGCAGTAATGGTGCACAATATTAACCGCTCTACGAATGGCCCGCTCGACCACAGACGGCACGATTCGAGTGCGAAGCATTTAAACTTCTTTTGAACAAATTTCTTATTGTAATGGTAATTAGCGAGATTGCACCGTTCGAGCCAGCCCAGTCGACAACAAATGGTTCTACCATTGCCGCGTGTATGAATAAACTTTGACTCACTAGTGCGGTCGTCGCCCAGCAATAACATGTACGACTCGGTGGCCTCTATCAAAGCTACCTCCAAGGATCCGAGGAAAGTGCCAGCTGGTTCTTTATTACTCGATGAAGCTGTTAAGCAAGTCGCCGTTTAGTAGCAAATAATCTGAATGACGAGAGCCCAGGCACGCCAGGGACCATTCGAATGACGTTTCACTCTTTAAAATATACCAAACAGCTAATGTTGTAATGAAAATAATGGATCCGTGAAGAACACCTTTTGAGACTCTCTATATAGTCATGAAATTGCCTCGGTCGAGTTAACCCATTTGTAAAATAGCTACTTTGGTGTCGCTAATTTATATCCTCTCTGCTTCAAACGACAAGGAACTAAAAATATTAAGATGGTTTTCTTTTAATTTACGTTAAATTTATACAAATTGTACCATATGGAATGCTCACGGCTTCGGAGAGCTTGCATCCTCTGCAAATACAACCAAAATCCTTGCAGAGGCATTTTTTAATGTTCGCCATATCAGGCCATTTCAATAATTTAGCTTCCGTTTTAGGAATCACCTGAAATTTTATCATGCTCAATTAGCTTGCATCAAAAATAAAGTGTTTTTAAATAAATTAGCTACATATGGAAGTCCACAGAAAAAAGCATGTTAATTAACTTACCGGTTCCGAATATTCCGCGCTTTCTTTTGGGCTTTTCATTTTGTAAATAATATTTCTGAGAATAACATTAATATCTTGCGACGCACATGACACTGGTGTGCCAATTTTTCTTTCATATTGCTCTCTGAACCAGTCCTGATCATCCTCGGGCACTGCCGGCTTCGAGTTCAAATGGCTGGCCGATGCCTTCCCGCTGGGCCGGGGGCCCGGCGACCCCTCCCCTCGCACAGTATAGGTCAATGTACTGCTTTCGTCTTGGTACATTATAACTTGATTGTTTTAAGTAAACTGTAATCATTTCGATTTGTTTGTAGTTGGGAATTGCTCTATAAAACCACCGACCATTATTTAAAAATTAATTAATAACGATATAAAAGAAATTTTCCGAACTTGTAAAATAGTCAAGTAATATTTTTTTTTGTTGATAGATTTTGACAATTCTATTTTCGACTTGCTCTGTCGTAATTAATTTTTTAAGACCTTATTGATATCATTCATGTTTTAGTTCCAAGTGAAACTTTTCTTGTTGATATTTAATTTCTTGATATATACCAAGTTTGAAGAGAGTATTTATTTAATTCCTTGAATAAAATGATTTAACGCGATATTTTTATTAAATTATGTCCATCTTCAAGTTTTTTCTATTGTACCAGCATCTTGCGGTGCTGGTGTCTTTATCTGGCTGCTAAAAGCATACCGACTAATGTCAATGTCATTTAGACAGAAAAATAAGAAATGAACATTTTTCATTTTTTTCAGTTTCAATTGTTTACGTTGATTTTTCACATTTATTTCTGTGAAAATGTTAATTAATTATAGGTTGCAAAAACGATTACATGGTTTAAATAGACAGTAAGTTTGTCAAAAGGGCACCAACATAGTAAAGTATACAGCTAAATTCAAAATCAAAATGGATAATATAACATACAAAAGTTATCACGTTACTTTTATGGAAAACAATGATGGAACAACTGTCCTGCATACATTCTTTCGTGTACTTTTGAGTGTTCAGACGGCTTTACTGTCTTCTATTCGGCCGATGTTCGCTGAACAGGAACAATACGCGTATGAATATGTTTCTATAGTACTATCTATGATAACTGCCCACACTGTATTTGTTGATCAGTTGTACATGATAAATTTTGTCACATTTTGCTTTATTGCATATGAATTTTACAACACCAATAGTATCGAAGACATTTGCAAAGCATTGACGAAGCTTAACAATGTAAGCACCGCGAAAATTCAAACTATAACATTCCTGCGCGGCCTTACATACTTGATTACTGTGTTTTGTATCCTTGCTGTGGACTTTCAAGACTTTCCAAGGTATTTAGCTAAAACTGAGAGATATGGCTACAGTTTAATGGACACTGGGGTTGGTTTATTTGTTATCATGAGTGGATTGGTGCATAAAGATGCAAATAGAAGCAACTTTTGGTCTATAATAGTAAGTAATGCAAAATTTCTTACTGTACTAATTTCTTTAGGTCTAGTGAGATTTGTAACTATCAAACAACTGGATTATCAAGAGCATGTCACAGAATATGGGGTTCATTGGAATTTCTTTTTTACTTTGGCTGTTTGTAAGCTGTTTTCATCTATCATACTCAATTACACCAAGAAACAATTATTACTGAGTTCATTGATACTAACTTTACATGAAGGCCTATTGTATTTTGGGCTACAAGATTGGGTGTTTGCTGAAAATGATAGGGTATCTTTGCTTGATGCTAATAGAGAAGGTATTGTGTCAAGTTTGGGTTATGTCTCTATATACCTTTATGCTGTTTACATTCGATCTATTTTCCATAACAACTCATTGTATAGATATGAGGTTTTGAAAAAGTTTGCATTAAATATAGCTGTACTTTGGATTTTATCATTTTTTATCAATATATTCCGGCCTACTTCAAGAACATTAGCTAATGCAGGCTTCTGTTTGTATGTAGAGGCAATAATAATTACCATTTCTTTGGTTGTATATTTCTTTGAAGTGGTATATCAAGATAAGGAGAGAAGTTTAAGTTTCAATGTGCCTTACACACTATTGGCTATTAACCAAAATGGTTTATTATATTTTCTTGTAGCTAATTTATTAACGGGCTTAATAAATATAAATATCAGAACTTTGTTAGTGAGCAGTTTCACAACATTTATAATACTAAACATGTACATGCTTCTAACTTTAGGATTTAATGTTTATTTGAAGAGTAAAGGTATTAAGATTTAAACACAATGTAAGGGTTTGTTTTTTATTTTATAAGTTGTCACAATTATAATTTTGTTACTAATTTGTCTTTTTTTTCTCAACATCACACCTTACTAAGTTTTTTAAAAACAAGTTTTTCCACAAATAAGTTTTTATAAAAATAAATAGAAACAATAAAGGGGTACAGAATTAGTTAAAGGAAATTTACATGCATTTGTTTTTTGACTAGAAAGAATATTTTTTTAATAAAAACGCATTCCAGATTTAACTTACATAATTATTATCGTTAGTCATCAGATTTAGATCTACAATATTACAGACCTAAAGGATGTTCCATGTCTGAGCTACACATGTTTAGTTTTAGCTGTAAAGTGGACTGTCGCATTTGACTGGTGTAGGTAAAACTGAGAACAGTTAAAATTTTGCCTACATGCATCATTTTTAAATATTCAGTCAAAACTGGACATGTGCAGCGAACTATACTGTTATATTGATGTCTCCCTGATAGAGACAACAAAAAACTATTCTAGTAATTACAAAAATATTGGGAATATGAGCATTTTATAGCATTAATCTCGAAAATCTTGCAAATTAAATTATTTCATTGTACCCTCGATAAAATTCTAAAAACTAATATAAATATAGCAATAATGTGTGTTTATAGTTAAGTATAAATAAATGTATTCATAAAAACCTTTCATATATATCTAATGGTATGTATCATTGGAATGTATATAATAAAAATGTCTTAATATAAATAATTTCTACAGTTTTGTTGCAATCAGTACATTTTAAAGTATGTGTAGTCAATTACATATTAAAATTAAATTGCTTTGATACAATCATTGAGCATTTTGACAAAACACTCATAAAAATGAGCTTTGTCCAATATTCTTGTAATAAAGATATGATATAGTAAATACTCAGCATAAAACAACCTTATAATGAATTTGTACTGTGTTAAACAGTGGTATGTCATATGTATATACACTAACAATTCTGATATATCTGAATAATTTATTTAAAACATAAATTCTTACTTGATCTAATAGTATAAATAGCAAACAAAAATCTAACAGGATGTATGAAATTATATCACTGTCTTACATAAAATATAAATTCATATTATAATTTAAATGGCTTTAAAACAAAAACTAATTGAGTACTAGTTCATTGTACACTGGTAATTAGGTTAATTAATAATTTGCAATAAGGGCACAGTCGCATCACTTCTCTGGGCGGGGCTACATCGAAAAACCAATCTCGACAGGGTAAAGACAAAGATGTAAACAACAAATATAATTAAAATGCCAGCATATATAAATAAATCGAGGAATCTTTGAGGAGACCACAACACCGTGTACCGTAGCAGCTGGTTGTTGCTCACTGAAACATTTTAACAACTTTAGCTCCCTGCAGAACTATAGTTCTAATAGTTTTAACCGATGTGTTGAACTGATCAGATAAAACTTTGCATTTGAAAGCAAATTTTAACTGTACAGTTCAAATGACGATTAAAATTTTGCCTATAGGCGCAGTTAGAACTGAAAAGATAAAACTTAAAATCTAGCGGACTTTATAAATGAAATATGTTTACATAAACACGGCCTGAAACTAACATATTATGATGTAAGAGGTTTGGTTATGTTAGCCCCCACTAAATAAATCTACACCTTTATATAGATGTGGGATATCTAGAAGTTTCTTATGGCCAATCTAAATGTCTTTATCTTACCTGTAGCAACACCATAACCGATGCGATTAGTGCCCATTCTGTAGGAACATGTAGGTACATATATCTCATATAGGTCACCATCTCTACCCACAGTCAGGACATCATCATCCAGTTGGAGCGCACGGCCCGCAATGTTCCTCAACTCTTTGTCTTTTATGATGTACTGGGATTTATGCTCATGAGCGCAGAAGTAAATGTTAGGTTGAATTGCATCATTTACCTGAAAAAGATTACATTTTCATATAAAACATGAAAGTTAAAAAAAGGTTTATATAACATAATTTCAATTCATCACATGTTTTTAATTATCAAAAGCAAAGTAACACAGCAAAACTAAGTTCTACATTTCTACTGAACTCATCATCATAGACTGATATTTTTAACTAATCAGTTTAATCTGACAGTATGTAAGCAAAACTTTAACTGAAAGGTTCAACTGACAGTTAAAACTTTGCACACATGCACTGTTCAATTCAGTGTTCAGTTAAAAGTGAATGTTTGTATGCAGCTTTATATTATATAAAATAAGTTTACATGCATAAGAATAAAATAGCAAGCTTACCTGTTTGCCAAAAACTGTTTTCCATAGAACTGGGTAATGTGAAACAACAATTTTGTAGTTATCATCATCAGTGCCGTGCGGGTAGGTGTATGTGATTCCATTCACTTTAAAGAATGATATATTCTTGTAGGTGATTATGTCTGGCTGGTTAAACACTGCTTCAAATTCCTTCACCTTGTCACTTTGGATTGGTTCATGTTCACCACCTATATCATTATCTCCAGGCATCCAAACTTGCTGGAAAAATGTGATAATCTTTAAAATTAGATAACAAATAAAAATGGTAGATTATAAAATCTTCTACAAACATTCAGTTTTAATGGAACTGAATAGTGTGTTTAGGCAAAATTTTAACTATTAGTTCTGTATATTTATAGATGAACCGACACAAGCAGTTTTAACAGTTCAGTTAATACTGAACATAGCAAGCTTAAGGTTTGCTCTCAGAAAGGGTATGAAAACGAAATATAAGCACTTACAATAACAGGATAAGAAACATGAAATATGTTTGACAGTCTCTTAACATAGCCATGGAATTGTTCCATAGTCGCTATTGAACCTTCATCCATGAGGTCTCCCAGATAAACTAACACATCAGGCTGGAAATACTTCAGTGCAACAGCAAAGGTGGACCTCAAGTACCTAAAATCCGCCTTAAATATAGACAAACATGTTTAGTAACTTTATTATTCTATTGTAGATAGCAAATTGATAATAGTAATATAAAAATACATTAAGCATTAGAATAAACATCAATATCACTTTGTTAAACTTAAGTTAGTTATAAAATAAGGACCATTTTGGTAATAATGATCCTTCTAAAGTCACACACCTTCAGAGACACTCAGTTGTGATTGTTCTAATTGTACAGTCAAAACTTTTAACATACATTACACTGTACAATTACTTAAAATATTTTTGTCTACACGCCCAGTTTTCACACAATAGTTCAACTGTTTATTTAGAATTCACCATCTTTAGTGGTCTTAAAACTTATTTATAAATGAACAAAAAGGAAAACTAAAACAACAAGAAAATATATAAATGTCAAAAATAATCTGAAATGTGACTGTGCACCGCAATACAGCCGCGGTTACTGGATTGCTCTAACACACACATTAAACCGAGTAAGACATCAAGCTTTGAATAATCAAGTATACAATGAAGTATGATTAAAAAGAAATAAACAAATTATATAGCCATATTAACAAATACAGACATGCAAATAATACCTCTAATTGACATTGTTTTTGTTGAAAGAATCTGTTGCAGGTATGTGGCTGCCATCTCCTATGTCCGATAAAATGCAGTTCGTGAATTTTGTATGTGTATTGTGTAATAAATATTATATTTATAAAAGAGGTACATTAACACATTCAATGCCAAACAGTCATATCTATAAGAAAAAATTACAGTTGCATTGACTGTGTTAACATAAAAGTATGTGATAAACAAAAAATGTCACATCAAAACTCGGCATTAGGTGCAATTACATTATTAACATATTAAATATTATAGGAGTTTGTTATACCTATCACTATCCCAGTTAAAAAGGTAACTCAACGGCGGCGACACCGCGGTATCGCCTTGTATCTGAGGGTCAGCTATAAACATTATCTTCGTACAGGACAGGTTATCTTTTGGACAGC
>DVQG01001425.1:0-10820 GCA_018231605.1 Papilio ambrax
CCAATTTATTTACCCCCTAAGTTTAATAGCGTAAAAATATATAGCCTAAAGCGTGACGTAAGTGAGGGGTTTTTTTTATTAAAAAAAAGAATTATTAAAAAATATGCTGTAATTGGTGATATCTTAGGCAACAAAGAAGTGTGTGTTTACGCTTTATTATAATAAGTATAGATAGATAGTATAGATATGTACATCTTATTCTGGACATTTTCTTCTTAGAATGCGTCCAGATTTCTGGATCTGGATCGATCTGGATTAGAAAACCCTAAGATGTTTATTATGGTGATTCTTTTTTAAGCCACTTAATAGCGCAGTTAATTACAAGCACTAAAAGAACTTCATTATAAACAGTAAATAGATCAAAATGTACAATAAAGTTTCATGTTTCATTTTATTCTTTGCTTTAATAGAAAAAGAACATTAACTGTAACTCTGCAAGAAAGAATGCTTACTTTGAAATTTTAACGAGAGTTTTTGTCGAGTCGGCAACAGCTTTGCTGCATCTTATACAAGATCTGTGGAAATTGAATCCCGTTTCTCTCCCAGTAGCAGTTAATTAGTCGTAGTAGGTATTAAATCGTTATACATACCAATGAAAAGCTGCAGACATCGTCGGAAAACGTAAATCGAATTCTATCTTGGAATGTTTTATTTTGTTAGTCTTACTTTTATCATGAATAGCTTTTCCCATGACTTTATCTGCTCGGAATTTAAAAAACTTAGTAACTACGTGTTCTTCCCGACTATGCTACATATCTCTGCCAAGTTTTGTCAAGTTTGATGTTTTTTTTTTTAATTCAATTAAATACATTTTGAATTAAAAATAATTGAATTACAATCACGACATTAACCAAAAGAATAAGAGAAAATCAATCACTATTGGAACGTTAAAGTTAAAATATAATACCTTACATAGTTGTAGAGTCCATAAAATAATTTGAATGAATAGAGTTGATACTGGTATGAAAGTTAGCACAAATCATAAGTAACGTTCTAAACGAGTTTTCTAAATATCAAGTTAAACTTCGTTTGCTGTCGGCCTAATTTATATTCAAGTCACGACTCCGAGAAAGCGTTTAAACGTCTAACGTTCCTGAAATAGCTTTCTTGATAAATTCGTTCATCTATTTACAATCTGTATAACATTTTTTACGATTTTTTTCATAGCTATTATCATATTTAAAGGAAATTGTTCAAGCTCACATTAATAAATTAACTAAGCTTACTTCTTTCATTAAATTATTAACGAAACATATTTATTTTCGATTAGAAGTTTTACCATAATTCATGTTTATCAAACTAAAAGAGTGTTTCGGGAATGAATTAAATCTATTTATATGAAGTGAAAGAAAGTTAGGATATTTTCTGGCGATAGTCCAGATCTCTTTAATGTTACAACCAGACTTTTTTTTACTAAAGCAGATTTTTAAAGCATTTCTATGATGTTGTTTAATTATTAATTATTCGCACCTAGTTCAGTAATTCAAATTTTTTATTCAGTTAAAAAGGAAATACTTAACTAAATCTTGATATATAGAGGAAACTGCCAATGTATTTAAGGATTGTCTCTACGTTGTCACGACACTCCATACGCAAAAAAAACAGTTTCCTTTTGATCAGTCATTCATTGAAAATATTTTCTTGTTTAAGAAATTTGTAAAAAGTATCCTCTCGCACCCGGGTAGACTTGAACCACCAACCTATCGGTTAACAGCCGAACGCGCTAGCCGATTGCGCCACGGAGGCTACAAATGGCTTACGGGAACCAAGGATGAGGTTCTTGAATTAAATTAACGTGTTTTTAAAAGTAAAATTGTAATAGTCTTGTCTTAAAAACTTTTAAATTACTTGTTCAATACAAAAATAGAGTTCACGCCCCCGGGTGGACTCGAACCACCAACCTTTCGGTTAACAGCCGAACGCGCTAGCCGATTGCGCCACGGAGGCTACATGTGGTTTACGGAAACCAAGCATCGAGATTTTTTAAGTAATTTAAATTGTACTAAGCAAGTAGCGACATATAGTGGTTCTATTATAATACAAGTTTAGTATAGCTGTCTTCTTTATTAAAATAAAATAGTTCACCTCCACCTGGGGTCGGATCATCAACCTTTCGGTGAACAACCGAACGCGCTAGCTGATTTCGCAACGGAGGCTACGGATATCGGTGCATAACTTTGTTGCAAAATTTACTAAAACGTTCCTTTTTACATGTTGTTTTTAGTTGTACCTAAACTGTAGTTTAATGTCCTAACTTAAATAATTAATTTTCTCGATAACATCGTCTTTTGTCTTATTTGGATCGGCCAAATAAGACAAAAGACGATGTTACTTAATTATTGTTAATCAATAGACTTTACAACGTATCTTTACTATATCATAAAATACATGAAGACTGATTAACCTAAAATACAGGCATAAAATATGAAATATTAAACAAAGAATGCGGTAAAAGGTTATAACCTAAATCTCGCAGGCACAGCTATAAATTACCATATAAATTGCTACTTAAATTTACGACTGCTTCTCATCTTAGTCTTGATAATGATAAACAACTGGAGCTGCCAATGTGAAAAACAATGTTATTTTTGATTTCATAAAAACGAAACTTTACCTAATCAGCGAGAAAGTGTAATTAAGAAGCATCGTAATCTTTTAAACTCATATACCCGATATGGGTCAATACGTAAAAAATATACTAATCTCTTCGAAAGACCTTAAAAAGTCACAATTTATTTTGTTAGTTGAAAGTAACAAAATCAATTGTTTTTTTTTGTTACCATCGTTTTACTGACTTATTTTCTCGTTCTTTGATTAAATTTATTTACAATAAAAAGAGCATTAAGCGAGTGTTGTTGAACGCAAGTGGAATAGCAAACTTAACGTCAGCCACACTAACCGATGCTAACTGCCAACACACTTCTAATCCGCTCAAAAGAACAACAAAAATATCGACCTAACAAAACAAGACTCGGTCATTTTTCTTCGAGTTGAAACACATATTGTTTCCAAGCTTGTAATTGTTTTGAAAAGTTACTAGGACAAACTATCAAACTTGTTTATAAATTTATAACAGAAATACTGTGTAAAACGTATGTTATACAAGTTTTAATATAAATTGCAATGGTTATAACCATCGACCTAAAGCATAGGGCATGATTATGGTTTCACATTTCGATGTGACGTGAGAAAATAAAAGCCAATCAAGTTTAAAAACCTTTCATTCAGTAATTTTCTTTTGCATCTCTTTTGTCGGGATCACAACACGGTAGTCCCGGTTCTACGCGGGGACAACTAAAAGCTACATCCTCCTTCGTCTGCTTAGCGCACGGCCCCTCCTCGGCTATCACTTCCTTACATGTGCTAACGGGCGGGAAATCCTCCCGAGGGTACGCCGACAATCTCTCAGCCTGCGGAGATATCTTAGGCACGTCTTGACGAAGTTTCTTCACTTTCTCATATGCGTCATGAGGTAAACGCATGTAGTCAGGTACCTGGAAAATATGTTTTTTATGTATGTGATTATCATTCAACTAGTGTTTTAGTATGTTAGCGTCAGAAAAAGAATAATGTAACACAGATTCAAAACATTTGTTTTACAACAAGAAACAGGAAAACTATAAATTAAATAATTTACATGAGGTTTCATGTTTGAGTAACATGGTAACGCTTTTCCAATATATTTGCTATTATCTTAAAACCTAGTTTTTGCATTGTGCATAACTACGCATCTTTCATCAACATCAAAACATCGCCTGACCGCAGTGACCGCAACTCGGAGAATATATCGCAAACCTGTATGATGATATACGACAGCTGATTTTAACAATGATTTGTAACATAGCATGATAAATTAAATTAATTTGTCTTTTATTTTACTTTAAAACACTCTTTTAACTCGTACTAAACCTGTTACAGTTTCACACCATAGTAGTTGGTTGTATATTCAATGTAAATGCCTATAAAGAACATGTTTGCCATTAAATTATAAACAGGGTGACATAATGCATTGCATGATAAAGCCACAAATTGTTTGGACACGGGTCTATTTAACTAATAGCATAAACAC
The DNA here is from genome assembly GCA_018231605.1 of Papilio ambrax. Classification (NCBI taxonomy): domain Eukaryota; kingdom Metazoa; phylum Arthropoda; class Insecta; order Lepidoptera; family Papilionidae; genus Papilio; species Papilio ambrax. The sequence continues at coordinate 4,070 of DVQG01001425.1, forward strand.
AAACTAATAGCAGAAAATTCTACAAGCATTGAGCGATATAGAAACGGTCAACATTTTGCCAACTAATTATAAATTTCCAATAAAACATTTAATTCCCATTGCCATTTAGATAAAAAATACCGTCTTTAAACAGAGATAAACTGTTTTTAACAGTTTGTTTTCTAGATCAGAAGGTTATGTAACTTTTCAATGTTGTTCTTAAACATTCATTGAAGTAATACCTCTTTGCATTGTACACCGAACTTCCCAAGATATCCTGGAGGAGCAGCCTTAGGAGCATCTTCCCTTGTACTGGCCAACATCTGAGCGCTAGGAATAAGTTCATAGGGACATTCATTCCTTGCTCGACGTGCAGCTCTTTCCGCTGCGTCCTATTACAAATAAACATTTAGTTAGTCTTTCATAGCGTAATATTGTAGGGATTGAAGTTGTGCAATTTTCCGTACCGGTTCTTGTTGTTTTTTGCAAAAGTCTGGATCTTCGTCAAACTGCGGATGACCAGCCGGATAAGGTTGTTCAGGTCGTACGTCACGATGTTCCTCGGTCGCTGGAGCACTGAAGCATACCACCTTTTGGTGGTCATCGCGCGCTTCGCCAGATTTTAGAATACCTTTTAGTGGCATGATGCCGTCACAGGTCGGTTTGCTAAAAATTTTAACAAGTGTAACTTATATAACTTAATTAAACGTGTCGATTTAGAGCAACAAACCTCGACGGTTAAGCTTACCTCTGTCTTGTGATGCGTAAGGCATCATCATAAGATATATGGTCAGTAGTCATGGGCGGTGTGGGTGGTCGCGGAGGCGCGGCACTACCCTCCACCACGCCGAGCTGGCCGAGGCAGCGCTCCATCGCGTCGGGCTCCGCCACCGCCGCCTGTCCTATCTTAGCAAGCTGTGCTCGCGTCTCACGAGCCTGCAGGTCCCGCACTGCTTCCTGTGATAAACAAAAACAATCGTTTTAGTACAGTCCAACTGCTTAGAACAACTTAGACGAAGTATCTGAGATATGAAATTTGTACAAATGTATAGATATATTGAAAACGATGCCTACGTCAAGTTCGTCCTTGAGATTGCCTTCTCTCATGTGATAGTTGCGCACGTTCTCAATCACCTCCTGCGGGAACTTCTCCGGGTTGGCGCTCATGTATCGGTACACGAACAGGTCGCAACCGGTTATCTTAAAGCGGTGCTTGAACACGGGAACAATACTACCTACAATGATCTCATTATGTCTCTGGCTTCTATACACAAGTATCTTTAAATCAAAACTACAAGGAATAATATAACAACAATTTTCTGATTTCTTATATTCGCTTGGACTTGTACACTTTCTATAATTTGATTATTAGCTGTTTACCTGCAAGGATTATTCGAAGAAATCATTCTATACCGATGAATGTACCCTTACCTACAAAAAACTTATCTGGCGTGAAATAAGTGGGGAAGTTCGGATCAGAATCGGGCGTCTGAAGTAGCATTGACTTGAGGAACCTTCCCTCTCGTATCCCGGAGTTCCGCTGCGGGATTTCGTCAATCTTGATGGTGCCATCCGCGAGGCTGTACGACAACACAAACTTTCTTCCCTTGTCTTCGGGATGAATCCAGTCCAACTCGCACAGATAGCGAAGGTACTGTAACGGGAAAAATACGTATGTTGAAGAAAATAACACTACATGAAATACTATATTAGAACCAAGAGCAGTACCTAGAAATAACGTATTATACCTTTTTCACAATTTTCTATCGAGTAAAGGCTAAGTTTAAAATACAGGAGCCACCTAAATCCACCCGATTAAGTTAAAATACAAGTGAATTTATTTAAAAGCAAAGTAGAATATAGCATAATCAATTTATCCGTATATATACGTCTTCGTGCTTTGAACAAGTCATAAGTTACGAAATAAAGATTTTCTTGGCGATATTATGTAGAGAAAGTGTCATTCGAAAAGATAAATGATTCAAAGCATAACAAACATGGGAAAGTTGAAAGAAAAATGGATTTAGCTTGCAGCATAGTTTAATCTTGCTGCGGCTTGTATTATGAAATATTACACAACTGTGATATATCGCTATATAACACGCAAGAATAAAAAACAACATCTTAACCACGGTTTGAATAAAAACAAACGAATATGCTACACTACAGGACAGTCGCTGATAATGAATACTGCCCCTATGAAAATTCCATCTACCTATTTCAAACTTCAAAGGATCCGACAATGCGTTCCTACCTTTAACATAGATGAGAAAAGTTAGAGATAAATTAGACAACGGAGAGAGGGCTTGAAAGTTCAACAATCCCTTTACATAACGTAGTAATAAATACATAGACTTTACTCTTGTACAACACTAATAATATAGAATGTTTCTAAATAAGAAATTACAAGCGATTGGTAAAACAACATAAGCAAATGTAGAGAATAACATTTTCAATTGAATTTAGTCGTTTTCTTTTTAAAACGTTATACTATTGAACTAAATAACTTGTGTCTCCAATACGTCTCATTATATAAGCAAACAAACTATGTCATGTACACCGGAAGGTAACCTTGTACTATGTAATAACCAAAATAATATTGTAAAGAGTTACATTTACGAGTAACTTTTCTGAAACTCTTCACAAAGGACGGAGAAAAATTTAAACTTTCGCATTTTCTTTATAACTTGTCTTCATCCGTTGTTCACTTCATTTATAGAGAACTTCCAAGTTAATTTTAACTCTTAAGAAATGACATTAAAGAACGTAGAGAGATGAAATAGGTAAACAAAGCAATTCTACTATAAAATACGCTCCTAAATTTAAATCAAAATAGTGAAGTTCCATGAAACGTTTTAATCGTTTAATTTGTAAATAGCTGTAAAAGATTTCAATTAACAACACACAACTGTTCGTCGAGAGTTGCAACTTTGATTAAGTTAGTGTAAGAAGTTGTTAAGTTGAACAACGCCGCGCTAACTAAGTTAATACTCGCAGACGTAACAAACCTTTCCCACATTAATGCTTACAAAACTTTGCCACCATATGATACACCTCGGCTCAGCCCGAATTTCTTATGTAAATTGTCTTGTTTATTTAAATTTACTAAGTATAGCTACAAATAGTAACTCTATACATTTAAAAGGAGATATACTGAATTTCTATATAGGAGTTTGGTGGAAAATGGATGCCATTGTAAAATATATATAATAACTTTTAATATATAGACATCTTTAAAGGTATTTTCACCGTCTTGTAATCAGTGTAATTTCGTATACCTTGTTAGCATTGAGATTGTATTTGATGACGTCCTTGTGTGGAGTCTTGGGCACCAAGCCGAAGCAGGAGCCCAGCGAGTCCTCCGGAGTACCGATGCCAATGTGCGGTGGAAAGACCTGCCGAAACATTTTGTACGTACTCGTGTAATAGTTGGTTGGTAGTTGTTGTTAAACTAATAGTTATGAAATTTAGTTAATATTTGAAAATTGAATACTCTATCTCCAAGACACTATTATGAATGTAATGAAAGGTGAAAAAAATTAAGCCATAAACCGTCTTACCTTTGGAAACTCTTTCACCTTCTTTTGAGGTATCTCTACCTTTTGAGGTTGATCGAAGTTCAACATTATTCTGTGAAAATTTAATTTTGTTCCATTATCAATAAACTATAAAGTAATAAATTATTACAAGGTTGCAGGATTAAACGAACGCACAAACAAAAAAAATAGCTAATCCAGTAATATATAACGGTTTTTAGTTATTATATGGAGTTTGTATCAATACGTTAACTTTATAATATCCATAAATCCATTCTAAAGTACTTGTAGTATTTCCTGGTGAATTCATCGCAGTCAAAGATCAAGAAGCGTCGGCCAAGAAGGAAGACCGTCTCGCCAACAATGAAGTCTTTTGGCGCGTAGTACTCCGTCACCTCCTCCTCCGTCATCTCCATCACGAGCGAGGGGAATGTAACTGTTGACATTCAAACTAACCTGTACAAACTATGTCTTTCTAGATACTATGTGTCTCTTTAATATTATTTTAATTAGCCAACAAACATTTGACTAACAGTCGATGTATTCTATACACACATAAGTCTTTTGTGACATTCAGAACGACTTAATTTTGAATCTACTAACGTTTCTAGATAATTTAGAAATTCACATTTTAATCTAAAAAAATAAAACTACAGATTAGAATAGAGCTACAAAATTACACAGACTTGATGTTTAATTTTGCTCCGTATTGGAAAACGAATTAATCCTCCTTCGAGATCGTCTACGTTTAACTTATTACTAGGGCTAGAATAATAAGACGGGCTATATAAATCCTTCCGCGTCTCGTGATTGCTTCTACGTTATTACTCGCTAGCTTTAAACAAGCCTCCGAAGAAACAAGTGAGTTCTTAAGAAATCCGCAGGATATTTTCACAAACTATTTTAATTACAGAATAACGTATATTTTTTAAGACAAACTACACGATAAATCTAAAAGCTATTATCAATGAAAAAAAACTGGTAAAAAAATTGTGCATTAAGCAAGTCATTAGATAGTTATTACCCACCAGGCTTTTCCTTCCATTTCTTTGGTATTTTAGTTTTCTTCAATAACATAGGAAATGGATCTTTTCCTCCTCTAGCATCATGAAGTTCCTGTTTTATGAAGAATATATTTAATAATGTTTGTACTTAAGAAAATACAGGAAAGTATAGGACAACTCATTTTTATTGATCAATTCAAAAAACATTGTATCGCCCCCGGGTGGACCCGAACCACCAACCTTTCGGTTAACAGCCGAACGCGCTAGCCAATTGCGCCACGGAGGCTTCAAGTGATTTACAGGAACCAAGTATCAAGTATTTAGAAATAAAGTGTATTAAAAAAAAGTTTCCGCAGCAGGATATTAAATTAGACTTGATCAATACAAAAATAGAGTTCCCGCCCCCGGGTGGGCTCGAACCACCAACCTTTTGGTTAACAGCCGCACGCGCTAGCCAATTGCGCCACGGATCTACAAGTGACTTACAGGAACCAAGTATCAAGTATTTGGAAATAAAATGTATTAAAAAAAAGTTTCCGTAGTAGGATATTAAATTAGACTTGATCAATACAAAAATAGAGTTCCCGGTGGGCTCGAATCACCAACCTTTCGGTTAACAGTCGATTGCGCCACGCAGGCTACATATACTTACATATATCTTGCGAAAAATAAAGTAGCCTATAAGTTATGCTATAGAAACATTAGTCTACTTATAACTTCACTGCGTTATAACTTACTATTCAGAGTGAACTTAATGTTATTTTGATATTACCTTAACAGAGACGGTGTCATCTTGCAGGGAGTAAAAAAGCTTATACTCTCCAAGTTCGCCATTCTCTGCATCACGATTATCCCACACTACATTGAATCTGGAAGGGAGATATAATATCACTTAAGTACATAAAATGCTTTAAAGTATAACTTAAGATCTGTTTGTAAATTGTACGAAAAATCATGTCACTGTGAACATCAAACATAAGTTATGGCCTAATTTTCCCTAATATCGGACCATTGTATGTATTCTTTTTAATTCGAAGTTAAATACTTGTAAAACTAGTATACTCTATAATAATAACAAAAGTAAAAAAAATATCGAAAAGATATAAAGCGAACGGCTCCCTTGAGCAAGGTTAAGGAGCCATTTTGCTTTGATTTATGAACAAACTCCGGTGGTTCCGGCCCTGTTTATTATCATGGCAGAGGAGGCTACGACAGTTAAATAAATGATAGCTACTTAAAGCGTTATGCAGCGATCATAAAATACCTCTCATTTTAATTGAAATCTTCATTAGTTATACCTAACTTGTTGAACCACATTCTGAATAAAGGATAGTATAATAGAAACAAAGATCAATCTTCAATGGCACATACGCTAGTCTTGGTACAATTAACCGTAAATTATTACTTGACTTGATGTCTTTTTTGCATACATTGGTTTCTTTCATTGTCGCGGATTGCTAATAAACGATAGCGGAAATATAATGCAACAATTTAATATAATATCGTTAATCTATGTTGAATAATAATGTCTACACCGATTAACTCGACATATCGATTTTCTCATAATAAGTAGAGGATTGATTTGCAATAAACATGTGGAGGTTGTGCGCTCTATTGGTTAGGAGGTGGAACAGGGTGGCGAGGGGGCAGGTGTGCGGTTTGCGGCGCGCAGCCAGCGACCCATATAGCGAGCTACAAATTAGCTATCCTAGTTGTTAATTGATCTACCGAGTGTTTTTTCCCTAGTAAATTCATTTATATGTACGCATAAAATTAACTAGTTCCAGTGCCAGTTTACCAAGTGAGAATAAAATACAAAACAACAAACGAATAGCATTTCACATAGAAAAGTGTAGAGTTCAACAAATTTAGTATCTTTAATGATTATTACGAATATTTTTGACATACAAAATTATTTTACTTACGCCAGAATTTTGCCATCGTATTCGAGGAACCGTCGAAGTGAATCTTCGCGTACTTTCGGTCTTCTTGGTGGCTGAATTTTTTTCCAATGTTGTTTTACTACGTAAGGATCCACTGGTACGTCTTCTGGTTTCGAAATCTCTATTCCTTGGGATTCTAGCCACTCCTACAAACATACAGCGATTTGTTAAGGAAACAATAATTTTAAAATTTACCGTTTGTAAATAAAAGTAAACGAAATACGAAAGAAAATTATTTGACTACAAGTGGCCTCCGTGGCGCAATCGGCTAGCGCGTTCGGCTGTTAAC
>DVQG01001426.1:0-10819 GCA_018231605.1 Papilio ambrax
CGCTTAGATCTAAAACGCAACGCAATTGGTCGAAGCAAGTCACATCTATTATGACGTCGCTGAGTTGTCAATACACATTAATTTATATAGAATTTCAATCCAGAAGTATTTTACTATAAGCACGATATCAAAACTAACTTTAAAATAAAAAATAATTGAAAAGAATTATTAAATACTTATTTGTACCAGGAATTATGCAAATGAATCGATTTCTGACTTTTGACAATATTTGTTGTGCCGCTTCATCAAAGTACAATAGTTTTCGAGCCTGTCAAAAGATGGCGCTTTAAGCAATTTAACAAGTTACTTACGTTAAATAGACTCACATTGATGTAGCTATACATTTCTTTTAATTGATTTTAACTGTATTTACTTGTAACAGAAGTTGATAATAAAACACAAGATGTAAACGTGTAAAATCACTTTATATAGGATAATAATTATGATAAAAAATGTCACAACAGGGAATTGCCACGAGCCTACCTTGAACTACACATTTAAGAATCGCTTACTCTATGCTTTCCGACTTAATTACATCACATACGAACGAGATTTTTCAATAATAATACAACATTTACCGATATCTCATACTCCGTTTTAACCCGTAAGCTTAACCTAAACAACGTAGACAATAAAAAACTTAATATTATGCATTATACAACTAGATCTCATTAAGTACATAAAAATTCCCAGAGTAAATGCATACATCTTAATATCAAATACAATAGGAATACCACTCGGTTAAACGTACAGAATATTAAAAGTTAGGTAAAAATTCAGTAAAATCGGATCAACAGATTTTTTTGTTCTTTTTTGGTTTTTATGCATAGTTAAAACAGTATAAGCACTTGCATTAAAGTTGAATTCATAATTGTGTAAAATTCCCAGGTGTTCATTAAGATTTTCCTTTGAATTTCCAATAAAAAGCTTAATATAGTAAAAGTCGATTTCAATAACATGTTACTCTGATTCAAATTTAATTTTCAGATTGCATTAATTCCCAATAGAGGACGTAATTATAAATGATGTAAATTCTTCGACCAATTTGTCTCAATTACATATCAAATGATAAACATTTTGCATCGTACAATTATTTAAAGGGTACAATTTGAAAAACATATCTATCTCAAATACTTAGTATATAAAAATACAATGTACAGAAATAGTCAACCAGAGGCAGTGTAAAGTTTTACAAGATCAGTCGGTGAATAAATTGTTTACGATATGATTAATTTGCTTCAAAAGTCGGCTTCACTTAATGTTACTTTCTTATTTCATTACAAATATTGTATAGAACATTCATTTAATTGACACAGAGATCAATAAAGTATTCACTAGGAGATTGAGAATCGATAAAATTAAATCGAGATCTTTGAGCTGCCAGTGGATAATTTCTTAATTGGAGTCCCAATCTCCTGGAGAATGTGGTCATAAAACGGAGTAAAAGGTTTTCGGCTGACACTCTTCAATTATCTCTTATTCTTATTCTTCATGGTGAGCCGTCGCCAGAAGCTGGTCTTTTCAGCGGGCGGCTGCTCCTCCCGCGTTTCCTCGCCCCTGGTCTCTCCGCGCAACATGTCTAAGAAAGTCGGATCATTCTTACGGACATTCTTTTCGATTTTAACTGCCTCCGCGCTCAATTCCGCCTTCAATTTTTCCGGGCTCGTGTTCTCGACCTTAAACTCGTTAGGGTCTTCAACGAACGCCTGCTGAAGATCACGCATGATCTTTTTCCTTATCGTCTTCTTCATACTGAGATGCCTTTCAAGGGTCTTGACGTCGCCGTTAGCGTAAGTGCGGTAGTCCTCCTTTTTCTTGCGTGCGGTCTTCTTGTTGGTGTCGTCGTCGTCGTATGTTTTGCCGTCATATTGCTGGTTCAGGCTGAAGATATCTCGCAGGTGAGGGATAGCTCGCTCCGACGTCATTGTGCCGCGCGCTTCACGCGCACCTCACACACACCTCACGCACCTCACACCGTGTCACTGACACCTCATGCTGCCACCTGGAAATGAGACAAACTTGTTAGAGGTCTTAAATAACATAAATACTCTGCATGGAGAAATTAATGTTCGGTCTTATAGCAACTGTTATAAATTTTAGGTAAATTAAAATTATAATTACAAAGGTAATGAATTAATGTGTTTTAATTAACCAGAAACAATAACCCCATGCGGAGCGACCGTTTTTCATTTAAGCATACTTTACTGAAATTACAGCTTTTGAATAACCTCGTAATTTCGTAAAATGCCTGAAAAGTGACATGAAAAGGCTGGGTTGTTAATTACTTTGGGCCGCACTGTCGAATATTAAAGAGTTGCCATGTAAATTAATATTTGCCATTATCAACCATCAGTAATGAATACTATAATGTAAAAACGTGTTCAGAAATAAATTGTTTCTTTAACTTGAAAATCTCTGCTTCAGGAAACCACGAAACATATACGTCCATTATTTTTATTTGATTTTTGTCTTTAAATTATTTATTAGCATAATTGCTAATTAAATGCAATGAACATTTTATTATTTCTATTAGGAAACGTAACTTACATCATAATACAAAAATAAAACGTAATCATTTATACATTTACTAAGGAGTTTGGTTTTTCAATCAATTTATGTGAAAATAACATTGCTAAATCGTGAAATACAGTACTGAGAATTGCGTTCTTTTGTACACTTCACGGTGTGTGTTTCAAAAACGAACGTATCAAAATTTAACACGTAGACAACAAAAACGTGACTCATTTATGTTGGTACTACTGTTTTATTAAATGGTCTTGTAAAAAGCAAATCACAATCGCATTTATTCGTCGAACAAGCATACAAGGGCGTGCGCTAAAACGCAGCTAAAAGTAGTTCAAATATGATGTCATGAACGTAATTTGATAGCATAAATTGGAGGCATATGAAATGATTATAAATTTAATATTTAATAATTTACTTAAGCGCCAATAGCCTAACGGTTGGGAGTACGGTCTACCGATCTTGAGTTCGAGGGTTCGAATCTCGCTATTCGAGTATTGTCGTGAACCATATGCATAAGCCAACAGTTGAAATGATTAAAGGAACTATTTATAAATTAACAAAAATCTACTGATATTTAAATTATAATACAAAGTTAATTAGAATTAATTTTATTACATGAGATCTTACTCCAAATCACAATATCTGTGAATTTATTGTCGGAAATAATTTATCGATTTTTACATAGTTATCTTTTTTATTTACTATAAGACTGAAATAAATCACAAATGTTGATGAATAGACTATCTCAATAACATAGCCTTGTAATAAAATCGTGGAGTCAAGTTCAGACAAAAATAAGATTGTAGTTGTTATAAATGTCTGGAGGATACAAAACCTTTAAAAACTATGGTAAATTGAATAAAAGTGATAGTGTTGTGCGAGTATATAACACTATCCGTAGCATTGTGCTCGTAATATTAACAAAGTGCGCTTAACTGCACTCTCCGGTCCGCCGCCTCTCACCTGCGAACAATGCCTTAGTGCCTCTTAGTGCCTTGCCTTTCCTACAGCCTCACAATGCACGACTCCAAATTTCACTATTCCTTACCATTATGAACTTAACTACATAGCTTTAAGAACGAAAATCGTTTGCGATTGTTTTTTTAGGAAAAAAATTGACGAAAGCGAACATTCTAAATGTTAAAATCGTTCGCGAATATGCGACACTTTCTTAACTTTCTTCAACAATTGTGTTGGATGCAACTTGTGTTAAGTAACTTTGTGGATTAAATATCATAGTAATAGAGTACAGTTTTAGACGAAATCAGAATCAACGACTTATAATAATTATGTTTCTTTTTTTACTTAAGTGTATCCTAATCAAAGAGATTCAAATGATATATAGAGTAGGCATAGTTGACGTAGTCATAATGTCTTTGACAGAGATATTACCGCATAAAACTGGTGAAAAAATGTTGTTCCGTATGTCTAGTCTACATACTTTTTTAATGTCTTTGATCATGGTTTATCGAATCATCCTAAAAAAAATTCCTTGCATCTTCCTACCTTCCGTAAGAAATTTTTTACGTAGTACAGACTCTTTACAACTATGTAAAGAGTCTGTACTACGTAAAAGATTTATAATACTGAGAAGAGAATGTATACTAATACACTCAATATACCGACTAAATGTATACTTGAACATAAAAGTATAAATTTCTCTTGGACCCGTTGAGATTAACCTGATCTCAACTGAGTACAGATTATCGTGTGATATATTACCCGCTTTGTCTCCGAAATTACATGTTTTTATTTATTTAAAACACGACTTGCCCACGCCCACGCCCACGACAGTCTCAAGGGACGTAATCCGTGGAAACGTCTCGAAGAACACAAAGCCTTTGTAATGCTAATTGTTCGAGGGGATTAGTGCTTGTTTTCGGGGTTGTTGAAAGTTGGTAATCTGTTCAGAATTTAAATTTCTAAGCTTAGTTTCAGCTTTCTATACATATTACAGATAATTATGTTTTTTTATCGATAAACCTAAATTGTCTAAATAATTCATAGGCTGAAAAAAAATGTTATTAGCTGCAATTACGGCAACTTTATGCAAAATAAATAATACAATCGTTATTAATAAGACAGAATCACAATTAATTTGTGTTCATTAACAAACAAAAATATATAAAGAAACCAACAATAGACTGCATCTAAACATATAACAATGAGTTTTTTGCATAAAAATAAATTTGTTCGTTTCATTGCTATTTCTTACGCTAAAGTCTTACTTCTTACTATAATAGAAATGTGATGGATGGATGGATGTTTGTTAGAGTTTGTAGCCTAGACGACTGAACGGATTTCTATGAAATTTAGCATAGTTGTAGAGGAAAGTCTGGAGGAACACATAGGCTAGTCACTTTTGTTTTTTCAAATTCCACGCAGATGGAGTCGCGGGCGAAAGCTATTTTCTAATAATATAGTTTAACAATAAAAGCTAGTCTAACGATCAAAGTTGAGCCGCGTAATAAAACGAAGTTGTATTTATATGGTGTGGTGTATAAGTGACATTAACATTGACGGGGGGTCAGTGCACTGGTCATTGCGTCACACGTGATTGCCAGCCATCTTGTCGAATGTATCTAATGGTCGAATTTGTAGGGTTGTTTGACATTTTTGGACTGTAATTTCTAATGGACCTTTGACTTCAAGTTTAAGTGTTAAAAATTGATGAATATCGAAGACTTTTTTATGCAACTTTTATTGAATACCGGACACAATTTGTCTTTATGGATGTGAATTACATTAAAAATTAACTAAAACCATAGATCACCAATACAAAGATTTTCTTTCCGTAGGTAAATACAGTAATAACGGACCGGCTCAAACAATTTGCATCTCTTAATTGCTTTTGTTTTCGTTTAACGATCTCCCGCTCGAATTGGCTGGAGATTGGGCCGCCGATTGTTTGGACATGTAATTGTTGGACGGACATAATACCCTTTATGTGTTTGCTACGAATACAGGGGATTTGAATACGTTTTGTATTGATTACATTGTGATACGCCAAATGGCCGATTGATGATAGGTTAGCATTCTAGCGTCGGTCGCGCAGTAGCACACAGTTTTAATGTTCTTGATTCGAACCCAGCTATGTACCGGTGCGTTTTTCTATATTAAGATTTTAAAAAATATAATAAAAGTATGACGTAAATTGAAAATATCTGCGAAGAACTCAAAGTTTAGCGTGGTTGATTAAGGTTTAGTTACCCACAATTTAAAGGAAGTTTGAGGCCCTAGGCAGCAACTTTTATAAACTGACAAGCTTACATTTACAGATAATTTTATAAATTTCACTAAAGATGTTTTATTTTCAATTAAGCGGAACAACGGCTATTAGCGTCATGTAAACGTGCAACAATAACCTTCGGGGTTTTACTGGTCGGATGAATGATAATACCGTCTGTTTGTACAAGTGTATCATTGTGTGTGCTTATTGTCACACAATCTCTTTTATTGTCGCGATCAAAACACCCTTGACGAAAATGTACGCCTCCGCGACACTTGTATACGAAACAAACAATATATTTATCTTATTTTAATGTTTTTGTTCTTGAATAGCATGTCTTTCAGGTAAAATTAATTCGCTTAGCCTGTTTTGTTATTACAAGATATTGATTTATGAATGTTTGCGTGGAATTGTGGCTACTAAGATGTAAATCGAACGAATACATTTCGTTCAGTTGAATTGTAAAATTACATACTTTAACACCTGATTGAATGAAAAATATTAAAAACAAAATATATGCTGCGCGCAACTTGTCGGCTCTAAACTCTTGAGATTGTCCAACACATTAATTTATTAGAATTCAATTAGTTTGCAGACGGACTATTTTTTTTTATATAACATAAGGTGGCAAATGAGCAGCGGCTACCTGAATCCACCGAAATGGAAAGCGACCGCTGCCCAAAAACATCCTCAATTGCAGATGCGTTGCCTACCCTTCATTGAAGGAGAAGGAGACGCACATAAAGAGGACATTTTCCTTCCTATGCGTCTCCTCCACCGTCAAATCCACTTTTCCTTGCCATCTTCTCCTCTTAAGAATGGTGAAAAGGGTTGAAAGGAAAATGGTGGAAAGGGACTAAAATTAGGGGACTAAAATTAAAACACAACTGTTGCGCGATAGTTTAGTTAAATTGCGCCCGCTTTTAGTAAGCGTTGATCTGTCTACAATTTACATAACCTTTAGTGGTTACACACTTCGATGGATTTGAAATGCCCAATGTGTTACCCATCGTTATAACAATGTCAACGATGTAGTAGATCCGCTGTCGATGGATTCGGCTCGAAGGACCAATTTGTTTTAGACGTCAGAAAAAAAAGTATCGTGTGTAGTGTGACTTAATTGATGATTGTCTCGTTGCTGTAAGAGTATGTCTGGAATTGATTTTTTATTCGCTTTTGCAATCGAAGTGATTTTTTTGTTATATTCTAGGATACGAATACGCTGGTGTAAGCTTTATGTTTTTTTTATTTCATGCTTACGTGTTTTTGTTTATAAATTGTCGGAGTTTTTAAAATATGAGGTATTGGAGTTTATTAAAGTTACCTTTTGATCGCACTTAACGACTTTATTAATTCAAGCGAAAGCAATTTTTTCAGATTTGTGGCAGTTTGAATTAATTCCGTTCGAAGTTTGTGTACAGTCACGCTCGGAATGGATCTAAGTTCAATAGGAACTGTAACAAAACTAGAAGTAATTTAGAAAACTGAAATTATTTTAGCGTTGAGTTACGTTCTCTCGCCACGAAACTTAGGGTCAAAGTATCGCAATAAATCGAATCCTTACGGGTTATAAAGCCAATGAAGAGAAACAAGAAATAACAACTGAATTCGCGGTAGTTAAAGCTTTTTATTTGGATACTAGCTATTGCTTCCACCTTCGTCTGCATGAAATAAAAAAAATAGTAAAAATTAAACAATCGAAAAATACAAGTTTTTCCTCTTTATAATATTAGTATAGATTAATGTTTTACGTTTAAAAAGTAAGTTCAGACAATTTAATGTTTAACATTTGTCTTTTACGTTGTACTCTTTTACTATGCTTGTAAAAGTAATTTCGCAAAATTCCCTAAGGGCATTTCGGCATATGTTTTTGATATCTGTTTTTGAAACTCTTTGATATTTAGTATACATAATTCTTATTTATTTATACCAGATAATAAAAAAATACATAGATGAAAAAAATACAAACCGTATTCATTTAAATTGATATACTAAAAGATTATACTTGATGTACAAAGAGTAGTTTGTTTGTTGGCATTGATAAGCCTCGAAAATTATTGAACGGATTTCAAAGATTTTTCACTATTAGAAAGATATATCAATAAGTAACAAACAAACGAAGCATCAACGGGAAGGGAATGGAATAAAGAAAAGATATGAATCATATACTCTTTGCCACCAGGAGGAACCTGGAGCGGATCGCTAGTGTTGTTATAAAGTACTAGTTTACGCCCGCGTAAAGTTAAAAGAATAAGCAAAAGTAAATAGCCTATGTGTTATTCCAGATTATATTCTACATCAATCATCATATTTGGCATAATTTAATCAAAATCCGTTCAGCCATTATACTACAAACTCTAACAAACAACTAACCATCTATCCAAACTTTAACATTTATAATGTTAATTAGATTAGTAAGATAATTAACGAAATATTACCGCAGACACAGTCGTAATGATAATATTAAAGAGCCTAGGGAGGTAAGCAACGCCTCGGGCGCTGTCTGATAAATAGGTCTTGTAAAAAGTTCCTCGGTGTCACAAAACGTGGCAATTATATAGAACGAACTTAGCCAGTTTTATGGGCGAAGGGTAAAAGTGGCGGAGTTCTGGAAACTCCTCAAATGGCTTTCCGAGGACTGAAATATATCACTCGAGACCTTTTTTATGAGATAAAGTTAAAATCGGTCAAGTGCGTGCGCGAATGAAATTTTGGTATTATTTTTTCGATTTCTTTGCGGATATTACGTTTTCTTTGTCGTTTGATATATTAATGACATAATGAGTTTGTGTTTATAATATTCTGACAAAGATATTAATGATGCTTAAAGTATTGGTTTTTTTATCGTTTCGTTTTAAATTTTGCTAAACATATTTGAATGAAAAATTTTATTTTTTCCATTCGTGGGTAAGTTATTATAAATTAATTATTAGAAGTATAAAATTTACATCAAAATTTTTCAAAGCCGTTTCAAATGATATTTTATCTTAGCGTATCGGATTAAGATTCAAAATGCAATGTCTGGCTTAATGGGCCGCGTTCACCACTAACGAGCGAGTGATCGGCCAATACCGATTACGTCCGAAGCGAGGGCCGGCCGAGGCGCGGGCTAACGCGGGCTCCAACGGACATGACGAGCTAATTCTCTGTAAATCACTCGATTCATGAATCGATTCTCGTATACGGTATTTATCGCGACGATTAGTCTGATGGAGATAGAAGATTGGAATTAGAGCTGACGAATGAGAATCGATTACGATTGACCATCGGTACGAACTGTCGTCTTCCGTCACTATTAATACTAAAAGTGGTGTGGATTTTTCTCTTTACAACCGTATACATTCGTACAAACATACGTAACTTTCATATTTTTTGATGTTGATTTTTTTTTGAAGGATATGAAGGAATACGGTCAGCTGTGAACATACATACAGACATTTATAAATCGGAATCATACTAATATTATAAATGTGAAAGTTTAGATGGATGGTTGGATGTTTTTTAGAGTTTGTAGCCTAAACTCCTGAACGGATCTCAATGAAATTTGGCATAGATGTAGCGGATAGTCTGGAAGAACACATAGGCGATTTGGTTTTGTTTTCTTTAATACCACCCAGACGGCGTCGCGAGCAACAGCTAGTATGAAATAAATCATAAGTTAAAACACTTAACGATTTTCTATAAACCATAGAACATACATAACGTATTTGTGTACTAAAAATTACAGAAGTAAATCGGTGTGTAAGATCACCAAGTCTTTTATTAAATGTAATTCTTTACAATACCAACGAGCTGTCCCGATTTTAATTCACAAGTACGAGTGTAATGAAAAACGTCTTCATTGTAGTTGTCTTGAAGGCTCATTGTTATATGAAATCTCACCACTGGATCCCGTTTAGTCTTCAACAAGCGCTGATATTTCTTTTGTTACGGAAGCTTGGAATTATTCAAATAAATGGATCGCTTGAGATACTTCGAGCTTTATAAAAGTGCCTCTTTATGGAGTGGAAGTGATTTCGGACCGATTTCCATATGTAACAAAATATTTCGTTTATTTTACTTGAAAATAATATTTTTCAATGTCAGATTTAGATTTGTGGATCCCATTTTATAATAATAATAGTAATTAGAATTAAATTGAATTTGCAACTTTAAGTAGATTTAAAAAAGATGTCGCGGAATGCTTTTGTGGTATCTTGAAGTAACAAGGGGTAACAGAGGCACAAAGTAAGAAAGCCTGTTAACCTGCTTCACATCTCTTGTACTAAAACAATGTTTGTGTGTAGTTAGTCAAGTACGTAAGGTCAACAAGGAACAAAAATTTTAGAAAAAAAACTTCTGTATAATTTGTTTACACAATTTCTTCCAATTTCAGACTACCTTTTGTACGCGACACCGTCCGCGTGGAATAAGAAAAAAACAATACTAGCCTTTGTGTTCTTCCAGACTATGTTCTACATTTATGTCAAATTGAAATTTGTTCAGTAGTATAGATTACAAACTAAACCAAACTTTCGCATTTATAACATTAGTAAGATGGTACAACACACAGCTTCCCTTCTTCCTTTTAAAATTTAAGATTATCTAAATTTTGTCTTGATTTTCATTATAGACCATTTTTTATACTTTATCTTTTGCCTATTCATAATTCCCAAACATTTCTTTTACACTATTTTAATACTACAAATGGTATAACTTTTCAATTTTAAGTGTGGAATTTGTTTTCCCGTCCCATCTATCACTGCAAGAGGATTTGGGTCGTCTCGGCTGCATTTGAGTGGATATCACACGTGCGCAGACTACCTTTTGGTACGACAAACGCGCCAACGATATTCCAGTTTGCGCAATTGACAAACCTATTCTTAAATTCGTACAGCACAGAGGACGGGTACGTGCTTCGTTGAGTTCGTATCGCCGGCTCTTTGCAGTAAACGAGGTCGCATGTTATTGATATGCGATTTGGATGTGATGAATTATTTTTTTTCACAGCATAGTGAAAGATATACAAAGCGCCAATAGCCTAATGGTTTGTGGAACGGACTACCAATCTTGCGGTCGAAGGTT
>DVQG01001427.1:0-10819 GCA_018231605.1 Papilio ambrax
ATAAGTAAAAGAAAATAAATAAATATCTTTAAACCTAAACCTAACGGATGCTTTTTGTAATTTCTTAATTTCTCTTATTTATTTATTTTCTTTTACTTATTACTGTATTTCTTTATGTTAGTGTATTTCTTCGATTCTATAATAGTTAAAATAAAAATATGGAATATTAATCAACTCAATCCGTTCTTGAGCCGCAAAAGTTTCTACGAAAGCTTAAAAATGAAATACAAAGCTATAAATAAGCTCAACCCGCAAAGAGCTTTTGAGTATTTTTTTACGTTCGCGAGGTGAATAATGCCCATTAAAGCTCGCAATAAATGGAACTTTGAAAGCTCTCGCGGCTCGTTCACACTCAAAGCTCCTAATTAACGATGGTTCTGTGAATGTGACAGGTAAGGACAATTATCCACGAAAATTGAAGAGAAAAGCTCTCATCGGCGCGTTAAACTTACGCTTTGATGGGTATTAGGGACAGGTAAGCTCAGAACGATTCATCTCTTTTAGCTCATTAAAGCGTAACATTCCGTAGAATAAATATCACTGGTTCTTTTATAAATAATGTGATCGTATCTTGTTTGTCCACGACGTAACTACAGGAGTGCGTGTCCGTTGACCTCGATACCGAAGAGCTGCATACGAGCAGGTATCCATTAGCTAACGATATTGTTACGTTTACATGACAATAGGAGCGTTTGAAAGTTCCATTATAAAGCCAATTTTCTGCATTATTACGCGTCAAGCATATTCATTAGTAAGTTTACGAATGGTAGCGTGGGCATCGACTCTCTAAGGGAGCGCTGCAACCCTAGAGTCGATGATCTTAAAAGTACCCTAGTGATCTACATATAATAACTTAAACACGACTTTTCCGTTTTCATTAAATCGTTGTTCCACGTGTTGATTGAGCACATTTCTATGAAATGAATATGTTATTTTATTTCTACTAGCCCCACCTTAATCATGGATGAATTGTTTTTGTTAAGTGCATGTTATGGTGCAGTATTAAATAAGATATTGATTGCCGGTAATCACAGGTCAAGAAAAGTCTTCGAATGGTGAGTTTTTAACTCACAATTATGAGTAAAAAGTCTGTTCGATGTACGATAAGTGCGGTTATTATATTTCCGTAAATAATTGCAATGTTCTACCTCACAACAGCTATAGGGTAATGAGAGGAAAACTAAAGAAATGTATTGAATCATTTATAGTATAAAACATATAAATAAAGTACAAATAATCATAAGTTATTTTCTAAAAGATGGCTTACTTTTAATGATGTGACGAACATTGGGATACTAACTTGCATCTAAAAATTAAGATATAACAAAACATTTTATGTATAAAACTCAAACATACATGAAGCAGAAACATTAAGTGGAATATCAGTAATATTTCAATTCAAGGACTTACTTCAACTATGCAAGTGTATGAACTCAGTAGAACATGAGTTCTCTCAGCTAAGTAACGTTAGCCAATAGCTCGTCGACTATTCATGGAGTTTTCAGCACAAATAATGATTTCTCTTTTGCAAATACTAAGTAAATTCTTAATGAGAGCATTTCTAGAAATTTGCGGAGAATAAATACATTAAGCTTGCAATATTACACTATCAATTAAATAAATAAATTTTAAAACATTACGTTAATACAATATTACATTTTACCCGCTACCATTTAATTAAATTTACACGACTTTGTTGTCTAATTAGGATTAGTTCAAGTAGAATTGACAATAAATGTAAAATTATTCTCAGTACAATTGTACATTTAATTGCAGTGAAATGGATATCTTCCTTTGGCCGGTCGCTGTCAGTTCGCGTAATGAATCGCTGAGATCTGGTTACAAAGAATTCACGACGGTATCGCTCTCAAACAAATACCTTTACGAGATAACAAATACGTAGGAAGACAAATAAATAAAATCTTGTGATGGACAAACGATGTATCCAGACTTGGAAATAATTATAATTATTACTTCTTGCATAGAATAAAAACGTTAATGTCCTGTCCAACCAAATTATAAATTATCTGATAACAATCGAATGTGTCAAATATGTTACGGAAATATCGGATTTTGTTCCCTTATCTGACATTGATGTCATTTTAAAGCTATCTGAGCCTCTATCAGCCAGTGGTGGGACAGGCCCTAAATCTCTTATATTTCGTTTCATTTTTGACTAATTAAAGTTTATTAAGTTATCGATTCATTGAGTGCGTCAACTTGGTGTTCCGTCATCAGCATAAAGTATGATTAAGTAACACATCGCCGCCGCTGTGCTTTACTTATTCTGTTCAAGATGGATTGATGGCGGCCCATCCGTCAGCCGTGCTCGCACCGCGCCGCTCCGCGCCCCACCGCGTCGCACCGCCCTCCCCGACATTGACAAAACTCCGT
This sequence comes from Papilio ambrax, assembly GCA_018231605.1. Taxonomy (NCBI): domain Eukaryota; kingdom Metazoa; phylum Arthropoda; class Insecta; order Lepidoptera; family Papilionidae; genus Papilio; species Papilio ambrax. The sequence goes on from DVQG01001427.1 coordinate 2,395, forward strand.
GTGCTCTTATTAATGACACTTTTTGAAATATAAACCTCAAGATTTAACTAATTGGTTCATGAAATATTATTTCATCACAAACTTCACCACCTTGGACTTTAATTGTAATTTCATGTTAATTAGAAAACAATAAACCTACGAGTATACGAGTATCTTCAATATTAGATTCTTTTACTAACGAGGTCTGAATTGTCATCTATTTTATACTATTCAAGAGAAATAATCTTCATATTAAATGCGATATTACAGACACATTTTCTACAGAAGGCAGAACGTTTATGAAAATGTAAGCACAAAAGAATAAGATCTGTTTCGTGCAGACAAAGATTGAGACTGCTGACTGCTGACCTGTCGAATGGTCCGCTGTAAGAAGTACGTTCATTCAAAATTGGCTTCTCCTTTGTGTCACTCACAATGCCAGCCGGCGCCGGCTGTATTCATAGCCACCTCTAACAATGCCATTTCATATTTGCTAACTTTATATTTCTCATTTGATATTTTTTATTTCCGTCTTGATTTTAAGTTACAAGGTAAGACGACATACTTTTAGACATCTAAAAATATACTATTTTAAAACCAGTAATACTCTGTGTGTGTACTCGGTATGTGTTTGAGAAACGAATAGTATCCTGTACTTAACTAGGCATAAGTAGTTTTGAAAAGATCCGTGTGAACTGATAAATGTAGCCCTGCTTTTAGTAAATACCTTTCGTGATCCCTCCCACCCCTTTGCCCCTTCGCCCCGGCGAAACGAAGCGAAATAATTTATACTTATTTCTGATTTTCAGAGCTTATTATAATCGACTTAAAAGGTTTACGGTTTGTTCCCTTGTCCGGTTCATAAATCAGTAAATTAGAATCTTATGTTATATTAAATTTGTTTTACTGTATGTACAGAAGTTTTACATGTAAAATATTGATATTCAGTGATATCGTGCCGTTAACAAAGTTGTTAAATGTTTGTATTATTTAGATAGTTTCATTTTAAGTTTGAATAAATATTGTAGCGTTGATACAAAAACATCGGAAGCTATTAATTAATCATCAAACATTGTTTGCATTAGCGATGGTTTTGTTCCGCTCCGGCTGAAACTTTCTCTCGTATTATCATTAATAACAACAGAGTTTGTAAAGTCCATGAGCGAGGTTTTTGTTATTTTGCAATGAATTAAGGCTGAAAAATATTTTATCGAGTATTTTTTCTTGTTCTTATTCAAATACTTTAACGTTTAATATGAGTCGCTTTTGAGCATGTACTTAAAATGATTTTGTTTAATTCACAATTTATGTTGGCTTATTTTTGTTACATTATAATTATGTGTAATGGTACACAATAACCTGTAGTGCATGTCCACAAGTCACGCTGTAGGCAGTTCGCTCGCTCTCAGAATGATTTCAAGGAATTAGTACTATATAATAAAATAAACGTCTGTGAGACGTGCTCGAGAGGAACTTCGCACGAAAAATAACAGCCGAGTTTTTTTTCTAATTTTATCCAATAATTTTGTTCCGGCTCAAAGTCAAGCGCCTTCGTGAAAAATAAAAATCATATTACGTCCGCTAGATTAGGTATTCCGAGAATACTGTAAAGGAATAAAAAATGTTTTCCTGTTTTTATTTTGTTACAAAAATAACAGAGAGTTATTGAACTTCAATAATAACGGAAAATTGAAAAGAAAATTTCATACAACTAAAAGATGAGCGCCCTTTTCAATATCCCTAAAACCTAATCACTAGTAAAGGTAAAAATAAATTCGAGTAGCTTAAAAGGTAAAAAATGAAATATTTTGAACGGTTCTGTTATTCTCTTGTAAGAGAATATTTTAATTTGCAAAACTATGTCAGTGCTTTAAACAAAAAGCGGCGACCGGCGCTGGCGGCGGCGGACCATTCCACTACTTTTAGATTAGGGTGCGTTCACACAGTCGTCTACTTACAGACACGCACTATGCAACAATTCTACAGATCGAACTCATTCACTGTCCACGATACCGTAGTACGAAAATAGACGTTTTTATTTCGCAGAAACCTCATACTTCCATGACGTGTCGTGCGCGACGCTCCTTGTCAGTTTGCGGAATCAGCCACCGTGTAAACCCGCCTTACCCAGCTACGAGCGGGTTACATGTGTGTTTTGTTAAGCTGGGGTCGAGAGGCTGCGCGCACACGCCTCTTGATCTCGCCGAAGGCTGTGCTGCTTCTGTGACGTCAAACACAACTTTTATAGCTCGCATTTTACACCTCGGCGTCGATAAAAATCAAATGTAATTTAAAACTATACTAAACTGTTTCATTTTTTGGCTTTTAAGTGTTTACAGAATGACGATATCTAGACAAATTACAGGTAATTTTACAAGCAAAACATTCAAATTACAAAATTCTCTTGTACAAACAAAAATTTAATTAAAACTTTGAAGTAGGACAGCGCCATATTTCATAGCAGCGGATGGTGCGGGGGTCGCGGGGGGCGCGTGGGGCGTGGGGGGCGCGGCGGAGGCAACATGCGCGCTCATAAATTTTTGTTTGTTTTATATGTTGTAGATATTGTAAGCAAAACTTTTCACTGTGGCTGGCAGATTAGTGCAAAGCTGAACTGAGTATACTATACTTAGCTATGCAATATTGGCTTACATAAGTTAAATTGACAAGTTACTGTTTCATGAAGGACAGGCTTAGTAATTAAAGATACGGAGACAACTTTAAACTGAACTCTAGATATTGTTAACTTATTTTTACTGCTTTCAGTTGTACATAATATGAGCGTAAAAGAAACTTCGAGAGGCGCACAATTTCTTTGCAATTCAATATTCAAGGCGACACGTGTTTGTTCAGTACATTATCCTACTCTCGGAAATGCTTGAGTTTGTTTGTTTTTTTCTTACAAACGAATTTATTTACTCGGCATTTTATTTACATAGAAAAATTGCGGTCGTTTTACAAGATGGTTGCGTTGTAGGAGGAAAACAAAAAAAACTTGACACTATAAAAGGTTTCCTACTAGTGGTTGTAATTAATAAGGGTAATCTACACTGCGGCCAGATTAGTAGAATAAGGTCAGATTAGCGCACATCTTGTTAAGGATCCGTGTCAGTTGGCCAAGTGTGTCACACACCTATATTCATACCAGCCTCGCTAATTTATAGAAAGAAAATATTTTAAGTGCCTTTATTGTATAACTTTATTTAATTTCAATTGTCTCTTTTTAAAACGATTTTTTTTCCAGCAGCTTGCTCTTTCCATTTACTTGTGAATGAAAATAAAATGTTTTGCTTTTTGTTACTGTAATTAAGATTTTAAAAGCGAGCTTTTTAATGAACGACTCGGAAACAATTTGAGTTTTTTAATACTTGTTGAATATACATGAACACTCTAACTATTGAATTTAAATGTCTATGTTCCGTGTGAAAATATTAACGGATTAAATGAAAGGATACTTTGTACGAGTATTTACATACTGAGTGTGCTTAAATAGTTAAAAGTTAAATGAACGAAGTAGCCGGGCTGAGTAGGGAAGTTGTAGAGAACAAAGGTGGCCGGCACAAAGGCTCACCGCTGTAGGCTGTACTCGGCGACGCGACACGGTACTGCTCTATTATTAAAGTCATTTACTTAACAAGTAGAGTCGCGGGCCGCAGCGTGGCGCGGCGCGGCGCGGCGTTGTTAGTGCGCTTATTGGCAATAAGTCGAATTTACTTATTTATTAAAATTATTTAAAACTCAGTTTTAATAATAATTGATCAATAAATCAAACAGAAGTTGTATTCTTCGATTGAAAAGTATTTTGATTTTTTTTTCTCTTTTTATTATAACATTCCGAGATTTGTGATATTAAAAATATCTTATGAAATACATAACTGGCGACACTTCGGAAGAGCGCGATTTGAGCGAAGCGGTACTTTTATTGAAATTGAAAAAAGTTTTCCTTTCAGAGAAATTATAAAAGTCTTAAGGCGTTGTTGTTAAACGATTTGTAAACGTTGTATATTGAAAATATTACAAATTCAACGTGGACATTAACAAGTTCGCAGAGAAAATAAATACAAAATATGAACAATCATTTGAACTTTGAAATTAATAATTCAAAGTTTGTAAAATAAATAGTCTACATTAGGCAAATAGAAGACTGTCCTGTAACTAATTGGTAAATGGAAATTTTATTAATCTGCATTGCAAAGAAGCTAGAGAAGCTGAAAAATTAAAAAAAAAGGATTTTACTCCTTGTTACACTGTACAATCTCTGTAATATATTTAAGGCCGGTGTATGACAAGTAATGTGGGCGCAGACTGCGCTATAAATCTCGTGAAAGCTTTACCCAAACTCACAGGCTTCAATAAGATGTGGCTAGGCGATAGGCGCGGCGAGGGGCGCAGCACCTCATACTTCCACTTCAATGTCCGGACTCCGGACAAATAAAACCGTGTTACGACGCCTTCGGGAAAATATATTGAGGTCATATCCTGTTAGCGCAGCCTCCAGAGATTTTACATTACTTGGGTATTTTTTAAAAAACGGTTATATTTCAGTTCGATTGCTCGTTTGATATCAGTGGTGAGTAAACTGGAACGGATTCGTCTTTTATTACTGTTTTATATGACAAATGAGAACAAACCGTTAATACATTTAGTATTGGAAAAAAAGTATTTAAAAACACAGCAAATAGGTTTTTGTTGTAAGTTTTATTTACAGTAGTACGAATTTTCAAAGACAACTAAGTGAAGCACTTGAAGTAACTTCGTTGTCACGTTTATTGCTTGGAGTATTGTCCCAGTGACGTCATTCGACCTCAATAACTAAGTGAAGGCATCGCCTCGCTCACCAATTAACTTTATAGTTAGGACACTTAAAATAAATGTAGCGGAAAAGTTTCAGTCAAAAGGACGTGTCTTTGTAACCTCAAAAACTGTAATTGAGTTTCTAAGAAAATCTACTTATAACAAGCGAGAAACTATTCATTTTATGAAGACAGTTGACTTAAGAAATTAATCGTTTGATAGTCAAATCTGTGAGAGGTCAAAAATAGGAATTTACTTTGCAAGATCCGGAAACTAATTCAATCATCTTATGCAATCAGATCCGACGTTCAATATGCTCTGATTCAGAGAATTTAATTTTGGAATTGCATTCGATAATAACAAGATAATCTGAATCTATTGACTGTCAATTGTTTTACATTGTACCACACTTGTTTTAAAAACTTTCACAAAAACATACTGTCGTTCTTCTCGCCCAGTTTGTATAAGATCAAACTAACGAATGTTTTGTGCATGTTATAGCAGTGAAAGCTCTTCGTTGTAGAATTCACGTTATTGATCCTTTAAGGTTGTACGATTTGGAACTTTGTTTTCTACTTCCGTTTGTAATGTAATAAAAAAACCCTGTAATATACATCGTTCTTAACATTCCATAAGAACATAGAGGCGTTAAAATACGTGGTATTCTCACACGGGAATCTATTTTGGTTGCAATACTCTGGGACACGGAAAATGAATCGAAATTCTACTAGAAGTGAATTCGTTCCCCTGCGAGCTGCGAGCTGAGAGCGCATCACATGCGGATGTTACGAGCAAGAAATTTTGTTCCGGATATTGCTTACCTGTATTGAATATTATTTACATGCTTGTAAATGTAGTATTGTAAATTATACAGCTGTTAAACGGAGACAGTTCCAATTAATCAACTAAAATATCTCAAAGAATTAAAAGTTTAGTGTAGTAAACCGTTTCTCTTCACATAAATGGTTTCGTCATTTCTTTTGTTAGTCAAACAATAACTAATTCGTATTTATTGTGCTTCAAAATAATGACATTTGACAGTTAATATCGCACAACGGTTGAAAATAGATTATTGAAACCTCTCGTTATCATAGGCCAGTAATTAGTTCGATATTAATCGTTTGATCGTTGTTGCGCAAATGTTTTCACTGACCGCACAACGCTCCGAGTTATTTCATGTGGATAAATTAAATTTTGTCCATAACTGGCACGTGTATTTCCGTCTTTATAGAATACATTCAGTCAGGAACATTTCACGTACAAGGCAAAGTTCACGTTTGCCACACAGTAAATACCGGTAGGGGGCAGTGGCGCAGCGAATGCTGAGCGAGCGAATAATTCATTTCTCAAATACATTTCTCATGAGGTCATTTATCTGAAGTCGAACCCAATCTACTCTGTGACATCTATTTAATTCTGATATTAAAAATGTAGTTAGGTTGAATTTTTCACAAAATCTAAGTTTCTAATACGAAATACTTCTCGGTTTATTGTAGAATGTTTATATTTCTTTCACTTATATCTGTCAAAAACTTTTCCATCCTGTTTTTAAGTGAAAATCGTTTTGATAAGCTCGGTAAAGTGTTAGTAATTATGGAGTTACTCTGCGCGAGGTGAGTTCGCGTGGCGCGGTGCAACCCCGCGGTTAACTCTTATCACCGCTCTCCCCCACTTACATAGGGTTGCCACAAAATTCAGAACAAAAAAAAAAGTGAAAGTCAAAAGGGAAAATTCATAAACTTTTAAAACACTTTGTTTCGAAATCATTTGAATCCAAGTAGCAGAAATGAATGAAATAAACCAATAAGTCATATACCTAGTGTACATTTTATGTAAACTCGAAACGATAGCAGCCCTACAGTCGCTGCCACTCACCGCCACACTTTACCGCCTGCATTCAATTACAACAAAGTTAACTAACAAGGTAGGCTTTAAACGTCTTGAGGTCTCATTAATGTACCATCATTCAATAAAATTGTTTTAAAACACACAAATAAACTGTATTTGTAACGATATACAGTTCGTTCTATCAAATTGGCTATCAATGCAAAATACTGTCTATATTAGATATTCTTTCCTACTGGAATGATAATCAAAGCAACATTTACAATAATTTTCTCATCGAATACTGCAATTTACGGAGTTTGGAATATCTATAAATTAATACATGGCACGGACTGCAGCTTAGCTTGGGTATAGGCAAGGAATTAATTTAGCTTCGTAGTTAGCATCGGATAAACTTAAGAGCCGATTAGGAACGCATGTGTTGTGATGAGTTTTCGACGTATTGCATCGTGAGCGTCAAATTGCAGTGAAATGGGTAGGAAATAACCGTCCTTAACTATACAGTGCGAGGTGAACAGTGGTATCATAAAGGGCGCAGGTGAGCGACAATTGCGCTCAATTTGCTTGCGACGTCGTCTCGTGAGACAATGAATTCTATAATGAGGTTGTAGTAATAAGCGTAAGCGAATATTTCTGTTTTCTTGAAGATGCTTGCGTTTCTTGACAAATTAGCATATTTCCATTATTGTCTTATGCCGCATTAAATTTTTCTTTAACTCCTGACTGATAGCCTTGGCCTTGGCCTAAATTTGAGATTTTTGAATTTACTTTATTGAGTACAGTGGTAGAGCCCGCATTAACATCTTCGCACGAATGGGTTGGCCCGGTGCACTGCCACGACCACACAGAAAACAAACGTGAAGTGGCAGCAATGCCGCGTTTCGTCAGATGAGTGTGGAGGCGGAGGCTTAACATTAGTCCCTTTTCCTTCCCACTCATTTTCTTATTAGAAAAGCATGGGAAGGGAACGTGGATTTGATGGTGCAGGAGACGCATGGGAAAGGGATATATCCTCTTTATGTGCGTCTCCTCCTCCGTCGATCAAGGGTAGACAACGCATCTGCTATTGCGAATGTCTATGGGCAGCGGTCGCTTCGCCATTTTGGAGGATTTGGGCGGCCACTTGCTCGTTTGCCACCTTATGATATAAAAAAAAAACAATTTAGGATCGTAGTTAAATTACATGTGCACTTACGTGCTCGTGTCCAATGTTTTAACTTTTTTTACCCGTTTAATAACTTTGTCGTGATTTTTGTATCTGTTATACTGCGGTTTGTGATTGTCAAACGATTGTATAACATTGACCAGAATATCAAAAACAGAAAGTTCACATCAAGGACTTTACGGATCAGTAGATCGGAGTAATATTAGTCCCCTACACAAAGTAAGAATCCTTTAGGGATATCATACTTGTATTTTTTTATGTGACATCGCTACCGTTTGTTTTCTTTTGATGTCGTTTGATTCCCGGGCGAAGTCTTTTCTTCTTCGTACATTTGAAGTAACAAATGGAGGTTCCCATTTACGCATCAAGTATTCTAGTCTCTATTTTTGGTATTGAGCAAATGCTTTTATTATCTTCATAATATTTGAGTGGTTGTTACAACAGCGAGATATACGAGTCAATCATAGTTATTGTTCAATTTCGTTAACAAAGGAGTCTTCATTTTGTGTCGATTGATTGACGTTTAAATTGCTACTCGATAGTAATGTACAAGGACATTATTCGGTGACTTGAAAAGCTCTTAGAATAAGTTGAGTAACTTGATTTATTTAGTTACTTGTTTATTATCATATTTATTACACT